>JAQIXU010001032.1:0-21498 GCA_034701245.1 Strigamia transsilvanica | reverse complement strand
CGTAGAACGGACATTGCGTAGACCGCACGCTTTTCGCTGGTCCCGAAGGGGTGCGGTCTACACAGCTTACACTGTAGGTATTTTACTAGGGTTGCACTGAATATTTGGTTATTTGGTTGCATATCAACCTTGATATTAGGCCAAATCCATAATAATGATAAAATAAGAATCACTTGCCTTTTTGAGGGAAAATACTAATACGTAATTTTCACTGCATAAATTGCATCGTACCAGCTAATTTTATAATTTTAGGTGAAAAATGAATACTTTGGGTAAAAGATGCATTTTTGGCATGAAAATTGTACCTTTTGTGTGAGAATTCACGTGGAAATAGCAGTTTTAACGCAGGGATTGCTTTTTTTTAGCATAAAAATTGCTTTTTTTCCACATGAAAGTTTGTGTAATTATTTATTATTATTATTCGGCCATGGTATTCAGTGCCCGAATATTTGGTATTCAGTTATTCTGCCTCTTTGGTATTTGGTGCAACTCTATTTTACTATTTTGTATTCAATATTTTTTGTTTAAAATAATTTTTATTACTTCTCCAACATTTCCAGTGAAAGCAGTCTCCAATAAGTTGGACATTACAGGACCCGGGCATAACATGGTGACGTCAATACGGTCACGGCTTTTTTCCCATCGCAGAGACTCCATGTAACCCTACGAGAAATGATTATAAAAATAATTTAATCCATTTCATTGTATACTTACGTGTAGAGCGTGTTTTGATCCTGTGTAGGAAGCGGAACCGGGAACACCTGTTGGCGCATATTTACCGGTATTCATTTTTATTTTTTGTTGAAATATGGATTGAATTCGAATATACCCATTTTTCCAGCCAAACTGCTCATGGTGACTACATGTCCTTTCTTTTTGCTGATAAAGCTTGGCAATAAGCAGCGAGTTAAGTTTATTATCCCGAAAACATTAAGTTCAAAAAGTTGACGATCGACGTCCAAATCGATTTTCTCCCATCGTGCGCGCTGAGTACGACCGGCATTGTTTACCAAAATATCCACCTACAATACAGTTACTTTTAACATACTTTCATTTGTGAACTGTTTATTATTTAGCACCTGCCCAAAATGGTTTAAAACTTCCTGAACCTTTGCAGAATGAGTAATAGGCGAAGTTACATCCATTGGCAGAACTAATATGTCAGTGCTTGTAGATTTTCCTCGTTCTATAAAATCATTGTTAACAGCTTGCAGTGATTGATCGATCACATGCAAATTTCCAGAATAGAATGCAATAAAATACAATGTTTTTCATAATTATCTCAACTTTTTAAAGCTTATAAAAAATATTTTTAAAAAAATATTTTTTTGCGGTTTTTAGTTAGTGAAGCTGCAAATTAGTTTATTTTCTCATTTCGAACTTTGCATTTTATGATTGGAAATTTCCAATGAAAAATTATCTTTACTTACTTAAACATTCAGCTTTAACTCTATTTAATTCATCTTCTCGTCTCGCTGATAAAACCAACTTGGCGCCCTGATTCGCAAGTTCGTAAGCCAGGTATTCGCCGATTCCACTCGAAGCCCCGACGATCCAGACCACTTTTCCTGCCAAGCTGTCTGTTCGCAAAATAAAGACGAGATAATAATTTATTTATGTTGCTAAGATACCTCGAAGTTTACTAATACTCACTCAGAGGTTTCCCCCATTTTTCCAAAAACCACAATGTCAAATCGCAATCAGACCGCGCTAAAATAACACCAACAGCTACGACACAAACCAAAAACACGTAGAACAAAATAGAACAAAGATCCATGTTGACAACACAAAATGCAACCACAATCGGCAGCCGGTCTGCGACGACTATGAAAAAAATTGGCGATGTGTCAGTTTCTGATAAGTTGTTTCTTTTACTCACACGTGATGGCGGTGCAATCGATACACACTACGAAATATCGTATTTTTTCCTCTTTGTACGGCGAGGGCCTAACCTAACCAGATACTTCGACGATAATAAATTTCATAAAAGCGCTTTTTTCTATTCTAAAGTAACCATTACGTGATTTAATCACAAAAAAAAGCGCTCATTCTTCCTCTTCCTTTACAAATGGCGACATTTTTACTTTTTTAAATAACGAAATTATTTATTTACTTAAACAAAACAACCTAATTTTCCACAAACATAAAAAAAAAATCACAATACAAGTACAAATGAATTTGAACATTTTACGTTTTTCTCAATTGTTCTGTCAAATAAATCGTAAAAATATAACAGTATCATATTCATATATTTCCCCAAATTTTTTGTTTTTTATTTAATGATGATGTCCGATAGCCAACAAGAGCGGTGCGGTTGCACCAAGTATGAGTGTGAAAAGTTCCTTTTTCTGAAAAGTTTTACTACTGTCACTACTACTTGAGCCATGATGTTGAGAGCGAAGAATAATTTCTGGTAAAACGTGAACCGTAGCCACGTATAAGAAAGTGCCAGCACTGAATAACATCGCAAAACCAGTTGCATTCATCGTGCTTAATGTTTCTTTCCGCTCCTAAACAAACATTCAATTAATTCAATTCCACTTAAATAACACTTGTTCACACCTGACTGATTCCAAAATATGTGACCAGGGCTAGCACAGGTGCGGATAAAGCAAAAATGAGAAGATGTCGCTTTATACGACTCCGATCAAGACCCGCGTGTAAAAGGAATGTTACGAGACCGAATGCTGCTGGCGCCTTGTGAAGCATGATCGCGATAAAAACTATCATTTCGACGTCAGTGTGAGAAGTAGTAGCTGCTGCTCCAAGTGCAACACCATCAGCTAGATAAAAACACCAGAAAAAAATTGATTATTTCAAAATACAACCGAAATAACGGACGAATTTAAGCAACCTGCAGCATGCACAACCAATCCTAATGTAGCCGTGATTTTAGTCCTGTCTTTCCCAAGTCCACTTTCGGCATCTACTAACGCGGATAATTAACAAATTGAAATATCATATTAGTTTCCTTCGTCCTAACCTTGACTTCTGCCATGTCCACCCCCAATTTGGTCAACGATGAGCATGAAAACAAACCCTAGGACAAGTGCCATGCCAATTTGATTGTGCAAGTTGCTATGGACGTGCGCTTGAGTTAAGTTTGAAGCCGTGTCTTTCTGTTCCGCAGCATTGAGCACTAAAGAAAGATAATAACAAAAAAATAAGGTTATTGCAACATACTGAGTTTACGTACCTTTTTGTGTCGAATACAACGTATTTACGCCTTCTGGTATGATGACAGCTAAGGCAGTTCCCACTAACAAACCAGCTCCCAAAACAGATGTGATCTGAAGTTTTTCCTGAAAAATAATTAAAAAATCAATTTTAAAAAAATGTTACCGGAAAATTAATTAATTTACCTCTGAGAGATTGCAAATTAACGGTATAATTCCAAAAACATAGCAACCCACTAGCATAGCTAGGGAAAGCAAGATGAGCACCCAAGTTTCATCCATCAGATTGTAATAAATAGAAAACTAAAGATCATGCCGATATGTTTGAACACGACTACACTTGCGATACCTCACTGAACACACCATTAAATCAACACCGCGCTTACACGACACTCCACCAAGGGGAGCCACGATTCGCACCCGTTTATAACAATCGATTATCGAAGAGAAAATAATCAACGCCATTTGCAATTTCGTTGTTTTTATTCCGATAAAAATTTCTGTCTTTGCTTGTAGTAAAAATCCTTATCTTTAAATTATTTTTCGATTACAAACGTATTTGTTTGTTTATTTAATCACGGTGGCAGCACCGTAGCGCCAAATCGAGAAAACCAAAACCTACACGGGTGGATAAGTTATAGCAGCGCCGGCTAGGTTCTGTCAGAAGCCACGTTCGAGAAATTCAGTTCTAGATTTATTCGTCGTAAAGAATGGTACGAATTTGTTTGTTCTGAATTAAAAAAATCGAGTTTTCTAAAGTTTTTTTTTTATTTACAGTCGCATACAATTCTGCTGGTGCAGCCAGGCGTCAAGCCCGACACGAGAACGTATTCGGATTACGAATCCGTCAACGAATGCATGGAAGGTACGGCCAATTGGAAATTTAAATAAATTGTAAAAAACGTCCTCGTAGAGGCAGAATTTCCTCTCGTAACGCAACCGAAGCACGTCCGAGTTGCTGAAATTGAATTAATCCGAATTAAAAGTAATTTCTGTATTGTTTTTGTTTCAAATTTAAGGAGTTTGCAAGATGTACGAAGATCATTTGAAAAGGCAGAATCCCAACACCCCTTCAATTACATACGATATCAGCCAGTTGTTTGATTTCGTGGATCAGTTGACCGATTTAAGTTGTCTTGTGTACGTATATGGTTGGTTTGAATTTAAATTGAATTGAATTAAGTTTGTTTTTTGTGTTGTTTTTTAGGTACCAAAGAAATTCAAACAGCTACGCCCCCTACAACAAAGACTGGATCAAGGAGAAGATCTACATTTTGCTTCGACGTCAGGCAGCGAAAACCCAATAAACATTTTGTGGTGTTTATATATTTCATGGATTACATACTTCATGGTTTTTATTTTTCTCACGACATGATATTTTTTGAAGTACTGAACGTATTGTCTGTTTAAATTTGATTAGTAGATTTAAAATGAGAAGGAATGCTTTAAATTTTTTATTTTGTTGTAAAATTCGGCAGACAGAGGCATGAGTTGGGAGTTTTTTTAAGGGAACGACAGTTACAATTGTTCAATTTCAATATAATTCATATGTAAACATTCTAATGTAACCGAAAGGTCTTTGATTTTCGTTTGTTTCGAAATTTGTATCACGTGTGCTTATTCATTAAAAGTTTAGGCCTGACATGTTGTTACTAATTGTTTTCGAACACACTGAGTCAGACACGATTTCACGACGAAACCACCTAGATTTTGGACCCAAACACGCTTTATTCACAACCTAATAAAGAAATAAACTAACAAAACTAAACGATTTACAAATTGAATTCAAATATTTTTTCCGGTGCCAGAAACTTCGATAAAAAGTTTGAACAACCGTCACCAGCTAGCGCCGTGTACCCAATGACGCTCTTAAAGTTTGCTTTTTACGATGCACGGATCAGGGTTGTGAAATCGAGGCCAACCAATCGTGCTAAGTGACTATAAGGTTTATCGCGTTGGATGCTCTGCCGTGCTTGTGATTGTGAGTCGCAACACAAGAATCTGAACTGTTTTCAATCGAATTTCTAGATCGAATATTTTCCCCATCGTCCTTTGAAATCTCGTACAAGATAATGTGAAAACTGGAAGGAATTTAGTGGGTAGGTGCACACTTCTTTTGTGTTCGGATCAGCTACCTAATGCGTTCATTCATTTAACGAAACGAACAGCTGACGTAATTTTAATTAGCATTCCATTTTGGCCACGTAGGTTCGCGAATTTGATGTTGATTTCCTTCTAGTACCTCGTCCCCGACCGATTGGAGCATCTGTAAGCTACCGTACAAGAGTTTGAACTAAACCGTAGGCTTATCACCACTGGGCCTAATACATCAAAATGGCGGAGGTCGACCCCGAAACCTTGCTCGAGTGGTTGAATATGGGCCAAGGAGATGAAAGGGACATGCAACTCATTGCATTGGAACAATTATGCATGCTGTTGTTAATGTCCGATAACGTGGATCGATGTTTTGAAAGGTTAGTTATCGTTTTTAACTAATGACTCATCTTTTTCGTACCCGTGTCTCACGTTTAAATATCAAATTCCAATTTTATTTACATCTCGTCGTGTTTTATTGCGTAATACATCGCAAATCGATGATTTAATTTGTTTTAATTAGTATTTTATTCATTTTTATTTATTTTTTTTAAATTGAAGTTGTCCACCGAGAACGTTTCTTCCAGCGCTGTGTCGAATATTTCTGGACGAATGTGCTCCTGATAATGTTTTAGAAGTGACTGCCAGAGCTATTACTTACTATTTGGACGTGTCGGCCGAATGCACGAGACGGATTGTCGCTGTTGATGGTGCCATTAAAGCAATGTGTAATCGACTTGTTGTCGCCGAGTTATCTTCTCGTACTAGTAAAGATCTTTCCGAGCAGTGTATTAAGGTAGAGTGATCCGATTGCGCTCGTTGGCTTCATTTGCTTGAATTTTGATTTTTTTGTTTGTTTTATAGGTTTTGGAGTTAATTTGCACCCGTGAAGCTGGAGCTGTTTTTGAAGCTGGCGGATTAAATTGTGTTCTTACTTTCATCCGCGATAACGGGTCTTTAGTGCACAAAGATACATTACACTCGGCAATGGCTGTGGTTTCGCGTTTGTGCGGCAAAATGGAACCTCAGGATGCGTCGCTCCCAACGTGTGTTGAATCTCTCTCGACTCTTCTAAAACACGAAGATAGTCATGTAAATTAATTAATTTTAAAAAATAAAAATAAATAAATTCGATTGATTAAATTTGTTTTTTGATTCAGGTTGCAGATGGTGCTCTCCGATGTTTTGCTTCGTTGGCAGATCGGTTTACAAGAAGGGGTGTTGATCCAGCACCATTGGCGGAACACGGCCTGGTTTACGAATTATTAACTCGCCTTTCGAATGCTGCAGTGCCCCATGCTGTTCCCAGTGTTTCCGGAACTCCCGGCGGTCCAGCTTCAGCCACTTCCGAAACAAAATCGTCGCCAAGCGTTTCCACTATTATTAGCCTATTATCAACACTTTGTCGTGGATCTCCTAGTATAACACACGTACGATTTAGATTTTTTTGAAAAAATGAAAATTTTTTTCTAATTTGTTTTTATATTTAGGATCTTTTAAGATCTGAATTACCGGAAGCTATTGAACGAGCTCTACAAGGAGATGAAAGGTTACAGGAATTAAATAATTAATAAAAAATTAATTAATAATAATTTTTTTGTTTTAATTTTTAAAAACAGATGCGTTTTAGACACAATGCGATTAGTAGATCTTTTATTAGTGTTACTATTTGAAGGCCGAAAAGCACTTCCCAAATCTGGTATATCTAGTGTGACTAGCCGTCTTCCAGGTTTGCGAAGAATGGACAGTGCCGGTGAAAGAACGCATCGGCAGTTGATAGATTGTATTCGAAGTAAAGACACGGATGCTCTAATTGACGCAATAGATGCCGGAGGTGAAGTTTTTAGATTTTTGTGTTGATTTAGTTGGGTAGATACTTATCTGTTTTTTCTATTAAGGAATTGAAGTCAATTTTATGGACGATGTTGGACAAACTTTATTAAATTGGGCGTCCGCTTTCGGGACGCAAGAGATGGTAGGTTATTGACGAGGTTTACTTGGATTGTTCATACAATTGTGTTTGTGGTATCAACCGAATAATGTTTATTGTGTTTATTATTTTCTCCCGTTTTGTTGGGGGATCAGGTGGAATTTCTCTGTGATAGAGGTGCAGACGTCAACAAAGGTCAAAGATCGTCTTCACTTCACTACGCGGCTTGTTTCGGACGTCCGGCAATTGCTAAAGTTTTGCTCAGACATGGTGCTAATCCTGATTTGCGTGATGAAGACGGCAAAACTCCATTGGACAAGGCAAGAGAAAGAAATGAAGAAGGGCATCGAGAAGTGGCTGGAATTCTTCAATCACCTGGTAATTAATACGGGGGCGGATCCAGCAAACTTACAATTTTGTTTAATTTTTCATACAAAAATAAAATGTTTTTGGTCCAAAATTGGATGTTTTGGTCCAAAATTGGATGTTTAGGTCCAAAATTGGATGTTTTGGTCCAAAATTGGATGTTTTGGTGAAAAATTGGATGTTTTAGTCAAAATTTGGTTGTTTTTAGTCAAAAAATGGATGTTTTTAGTCATAAAATGGATGTTTTAGTCTAAAATTGGATGTTTTTAGTCTAAAATTGGATGTTTTTGGTCAATGATTGAATCGCTTTGATGAAAAATTTAATCTTTTTTTGTCAAAAAGGATTTTTTGGTCTAAAAATAAATTTTTGAATTTAAGTTTTATTATGACCTCCCAGGGGGTTGTCCATGGCCACCCCCCTGGATCTGTCAGTGAATTAATGTCGGTTGGAATGTGTTTGAAATGCTTTAATTCGGTTCGTTTGCAGGCGAGTGGATGATGCCAGTCGATAATAAAGAGAAAAAAGAAGACATTGGCGAAAGCGACGATAGTGAACCCAAGGGTGACCCGGACATGGCTCCGGTTTATTTGAGGAGGCTACTTCCAGTTTTTTGCCAAACATATCACAGTACAATGATTCACTCAGTCAGGTATAGATAAATTGATAAATAAATGAAATGACTCATTTACATATATATATTTTTTATATTATAGAAAAGCTAGCCTCAGTTTAATTAGGAAAATGGTTCACTACATTCAACCTTCACTTTTAGCAGATGTGTGTAATCCTGAATGTGGTGGATCAATTTTTGCATCCATGTTGGTCGAAGTGATTGCAACGGTGTTAGATAATGAAGTAAATCGGTTGTTTTTCGAGAAAATTCGACGATTTATTGACGTTTTTCTCGTTTAGGAATACGAAGATGGTCATTTAGTAGCTTTGCAAATAATTCAAGATTTAATGATTAAAGGAAAAGATGTTTTTCTGGAACATTTTGCGCGATTGGGAGTGTTTAGCAAAGTGTTGTTGTTAGCTGGTCCCATCGAGCTCGAAGAGGAGGGAGCTAAAGCCAAAGACGACGGAGTAATTATTCTTTTGTCGATGATTTTTAATTCGTCGCGTGTAATTAATTTTTACGACAGTGTGTTTTGCTGCAGGACGACGAAGAAGTAGCGATGGAGGACTCGAAAGAAATTCTTCCTGGCAAGCCATATCACTGGCGCGATTGGTGCATCGCGAGGGGACGCGATTGCTTGTACATATGGAGTGACGCGGCCGCTCTGGAATTGTCTAACGGCAGTAACGGATGGTTTAGATTCATTCTGGATGGCAAACTGGCAACGATGTACTCCAGCGGAAGTCCCGAAGGTGGTTCCGATAGCTCCGGTAAAACCACGCAACAAGTGATCTCGATTTAGTAGCTAATTGTTTATTTCTACAGAGAATCGCGGCGAATTTCTAGAAAAATTACAACGGGCTCGCAGCCAAGTTAAACCCAGCACCCCTAGTCAACCCCTTTTGTCCGCTCCCGGTAGCACGCGGTTAGTTGTTGGAAATTGGTCGTTAGTTTGTAAAAAGGAAGGAGAAATGTGCATTCACAATTCTGATGGACAACAGGCATGTTTTAAAATTGCTTTTTATTTTTAAATTGGAAATTTATATTTTTGAATTGCAGCAAGCGACCATACTGCGCGAAGAGTTACCTGGGTTTATTTTTGAATCAAACAGAGGAACAAAACATTCGTTCACGGCTGAAACGACATTAGGGCCTGAATTTGCTGCCGGTTGGACGGGCAAAAGAGGCAAACGATTCCGATCGAAAATCGAGGCAATGAAGCAGAAAGTATGCGTCAGTAATTCATTTTTAAAAAGCTGCAAGGAAACTTAAGGATTCGTTTCAGGTTAAAGTTCAGGCGCGGGAACTGTACGAACATCATTTCAAAGCGGCTCAGGCACAACCGCGGGGAGTTGTTGCTAAATTATGTAACATCGTTGCGCAGATCGAACGAGCGTGTCAGAAACAACTGAACAACAAGGAAATTGAGAACGAGTGGAAGGAGATTTTGTGGGGCGCACTCGAAGAACTTACGCAGTTACTGAATGACGAAAGGACGGTGTCTGCTTACGAAATGCATAGCAGCGGGCTGGTTCAAGCTTTACTCAAGTTACTGTCGCCGAATGTAATTGCAATTCGATTTATAATGAAAACAAAAACAATGTTTTTTGATTAATATTTTTATTTTTATTTTTAAAAAGACGTATGGAGATAATATGAAAGGACTTTCTAAGAAAAAGAAATTACTTAAACAGAGGGTTCGGATTTTTAAAAATTGTTTTAAGGACAAACATGAAGATGATGGGTGAAAATTTCATTTTTATTTCCATTGCAATTTTTATTTATTTATTCATTATTTTTTAGTTCGTTGGCACCTTGCGTTGCAATTGTACGAAAACTAGTAGCGGTTTTAGAATCCATTGAAAAACTTCCGATATACTTGTACGATACGCCTAGTTCTGGTTATGGGTTACAAGTAAGTATTAATCGGGGATCGGTAACTCGATAATTGTAAAAAAAATTGATTTAACGTTGTCTTTGATGTAATAAACATTAGCAGATCCTTGAGAAATTGATTTTTTTCTTCTTTTTTTTCGTAGATTCTTACGAGAAGGCTGCGATTCAGGTTAGAACGTGCAGTTGGTGAGAGCACGCTAATCGATAGGACGAGTCGGAGCTTAAAAATGGAACCCTTAACCACTATAGGACAATTGGAAAGATATCTACTAAAAATGGTAGTGTGTTTTTAACAGTTTGTGCTTCTTGTTGATCGTATCATGTGAATATAGGTTGCTAAACAGTGGTACGATTACGACCGGTCGACCTACACCTTTGTGAAAAAATTAAAAGAAGGACAGAAAGTAACATTCAAACACCAACGCGATTTCGACGAAAATGGTATAATATATTGGATAGGCACAAATTCGAGGTACGTTTGTTTTGTTCGATCCATGCCCGGTTTGCTGAACTTGTGACTCACTGTAGGACCGCGTACGAATGGGTCAATCCGGCACAGTACGGCCTCGTCGTGGTAACATCGTCCGAAGGTCGCAATTTACCTTACGGGAGACTAGAGGATATTCTGAGTCGTGATAATTCTGCGCTGAATTGCCACACTAACGACGACAAGTAAATATTTGATGAGAATTTTGGTGAAAATAAATAAATAAATTGACGAAATGATTTTGTTTTATAAATTAGAAGAGCGTGGTTTGCGATAGACTTGGGATTATGGATCATTCCCAGCAGTTACACGGTCAGGCATGCGAGGGGATACGGCCGATCGGCCCTCAGGAATTGGTTTCTACAAGCGTCGAAAGATGGATTAAATTGGACAACACTGTATACCCACATAGACGATTGTTCTTTAAACGAACCTGGGTACGACTGATCTGCTTTTACGAGTGATTTCAAAATGTTTATAAATTTTTTCCTTCTAGTTCTACTGCCTCGTGGCCCATTGAACCACCTGCTGACGAAACACAGGGTTGGAGACACATTAGAATTCAACAAAGTGGCAAAAACGCGAGCGGCCAAACTCATTATTTGTCTTTATCGGGATTCGAAGTGTACGGCTCGGTGACGGGAGTGTGCGAAGATCTCGGTAAGTTCGTGAATCGGAGCGCGGCGACCGAAAATAAAATTAAAACTAAATGGATTTATTATTCAGGTAAAGCCGCTAAAGAAGCAGAAGCGAATCTGAGGAGACAACGACGAATTATGAGAACTCAAGTTCTTAAACACATGGTAGTGGGAGCGCGGGTTGTGCGAGGAATTGATTGGAAATGGAGGGATCAGGACGGAAATCCCTCGGCTGAGGGCACCGTCACGGGCGAGCTTCATAATGGTAGGCAATAATAAGAGATTTGTTTTGTTCGTGTTTTGCTCGCGTTATTTGAATTGGATGTATTTTTTTTCCTTCCAAGGTTGGATAGATGTGACATGGGATCACGGGGGTTCCAATTCGTACCGTATGGGAGCTGAGGGTAAATATGACCTAAAATTGGCCCCCGGCTACGATCCTGAAGCCCATGCAATCACCTCTGTTGTTCAAAATACAGTGACGGTTTCGACTACTAAAGCTAAAACAGTAACGACCGATAGTTCGTCGGCAAAGGGCGTAACTACCACTAGTGTGTTAACTAGTCGTAAAAGTAGTTCGACGCCCAGTCTCCCAGAGGCGACCGAAGAAAATACGACCCCGTCAGTGGCGAGCACGGAACAAGCAGCTTCAGCCGATAACATAACGACGAAGGTAATTGTAAACAAAATGACCGAGATATTTATTTAAAAGAAATTAAAATTTTTTTAGGCCGCGCAGACCATAGCCGAAAGTGTTATAAATTTGGCCAGCGCCGAGGCGTTAGTGGCCGTGACGATTAACCAAGTGGAAGAGGACCACAACGAAGCGAACACCATCACTTCGACGGCCATGAATGCTCAGACGGCGGTGGTGGTGCACTCGGAGCCGATGGTCTCTTCGATTCAAGACGCTGCCGTTCTCGAGGAGAACAACGGGATAGGTATAGCTATAGCGCGGGAGAGCCTGATGAAACACAAGACGCCGCCGCCGCCGCTGCTCGACTCGAGGAACAACGACATCCTCAACTCCGCGTACACGAACGCCGTGATGGTGACGTCGGCGTCGGTGATCAATCTGGCGCCGTCCACATCCAAGTCGGCCGCCACCGAGAGCCGCGTGACGGCGCGTGAGAAAGTGAAAAACGAGAAGGACAAGGCACTGAAAAGGGAGAAGCAGAAATCGGGCGAAGTGTTTAACTCGTCGTCGACTTCGTCGTCAATGGCGTCTGTGCCGGGGTCCGGTGTGGCCAACCTGGACGCTGTTGGTAAGAAGAGCGACACCCCCAACAGTCCCTCCCGCACTACTGTCACAAACCCCATGAGCGTTAGTGTGCCCAACTTGTCTAGCAGTATGTGTACAGCAGAACCTTCTCTGAGTCTACTCGAGACGTTTGCCGCAGTGGCTAGGCGCCGAGCTTCTGGCGCTCCTGGGGCCAACAATTCCAATAATTCGGTCGCCTCTTCTGTCTTCCCGAGAGGCCCGAATAATGTCAGCAGTTTGGTGAGGCTTGCGCTCTCATCCAATTTTCCAGGTTAGAGTTTGTTGATTGTTTGTATTTTAATTGATTGTCCTTTAAAAATCTTTTTGTTTTTCTTTGTTTTGTTCGTTTAAGCGTCGATGGGTGGATTGATTGGCATGATGTTTTTGTTAATCACTTTGGAGTTGATGATTTGTTTCGATTAAATTTATTTATTTATTTATTTATTTAAATAAAATAATAATTTAATTTTTTTTATATATTTTATTAATTTAAATCTAAATTTAAATGAAAGCTGCATGCAAATTAAACCCTGTTTAATTTTTGTTTTGTTTATGGTTGATTTATTAATCTTTTTGTTTGATTGGCACAGAGCACAAGCTTTTCTTTAAAATTTTTTTATTTTATTTTATTTTTTAATTGGGAGGACATTATTATTTCTTCGTGAATTCGAAAAAAAACTCGATTCAAATTGATTCAAATTGACTCAAATGAAAACATGTAAACATCCTGCAAGATAATTGGGTCTAAAGGAGTCTCACTCTCATTCTCATTCTGATTTTTTTAAAGTGTAAAAAAATGGACTGAAGGTGTTGCGAAATATGTTAATTTTAACTTGCAAGTGTTTTTTCTACTCTGTTTCGGTAGGAGGTCTTCTTAGCACAGCTCAGAGTTATCCGAGTCTGACATCGAGTGGATGTCCCAACGCGAATGCGACCAACGTGAGCACTACAACCAGCAATGTCGCATCGTTAAGTCAAGCACTAACTATGAGTCTCACTTCGACGTCGAGCGAAAGCGAGCAGGTAGGGTGATTGATTGATGGTTCTGATTGTTTGTTAGTTTTAGTCATTAGTAGCCGACGTGAATTACAAATATTTGAAAAACTAACCAAAAAGTTTTATGACCAAATTTCTTTGGGTTTGAAGCTTGTTTCCATGTCACAGGACTTCCTGGAGAGTTGTCGGGCGACGTCCTTACTGGCCGATTTGGAGGACGACGACGAATTACCCGAGCCCGATGAGGATGAAAATGAAGAAGACGACGAAAACGAGGACGACGACGATTACGAAGACGTGATGGTAATTTTGGATGGTCGCGTTGATTGATGGCTGTTTATTCATTTTTTGTTGTTGTTGTTGTTTTAGGAAGAGGAAGGATACGAATGTCGGAACGGAAAACGTCGAAGTTGGGACGATGAATTCGTGTTGAAGAGGCAGTTTTCGGCTTTAATACCTGCATTTGATCCTAGACCAGGAAGAACGAATATCAATCAAACGACAGATCTTGAAATACCTCCTCCAGGTTAATTATTGTTGTAGCCAATGTTTGGAATTATTGATTTTGAAAATGCGTATTTTAGGAACTGGAGAAATTAATTCCAGCACGGAACAAGACTCAACACCGCAGCCAAAATTAGTCTTAACATTAAAAGGGCCAAATTTGCCTGGGGTTAGCTCATTTTTGGTAATTGTGACCTCAATTTCTCGTAATTTGATCGAGATTAATATTTAAAATTGTATTTTTTTTAGCAAATGTCAGATTTGGAAATTGAGTTGAAAGACCCAAATTGGACTATATTTCGCGCTGTGCAACAATTAATGCAGAGTTCGCAAGCGGGCAGTCGGCAAGATAAACTTCGTCGAGTATGGGAGCCCACGTACACGTAAGAAATTGAGATAGAAAAGAGTTACGGTAATTTTTTAAAAATTTTTCTTTTAGTATTATATATAAGGAAGTTAAAGAAGAAGAGGGAAAATCAGAAGTATGTTATAAAATTCACTTTTTGTAATTAGATAACGAGCTTAATTTGTATTTCAGGAGGGAACGTTTCAATCTATGAGTCAGTCGTCTTCGCGCAGAGATTCTCGCAATGATGGCACAACTGCAATTCTAGCCACCGATCCTCTTTCGTGTACAGTAGATGAAGTGTTACAACTTCTTAGGGTTCTATATGTATTGGCCAATGAAAATAAGTTAAAGGAGAGCTATCAAGGTTGGTTTTAAACGAGCTGTTTAACAATTTACGTTTATTTTAATCGATTATTTGTTTGTTACAGAAGATGAGCGCACTTTTAAAGTCCCAATGGAAGAATTTGTTAGTAAAAAAATAACCAATAAACTAGTCCAACAAGTTCAAGTAATGATTTAGTGTTGAATTAGTTGTGGGATTTTGTTTTAAATTTTCGTTTTTTTCTAAAATCTAGGATCCTCTGGTGTTATCTTGCAATGCTTTACCAGATTGGTGCGAAGATTTCACATATTCTTGCCCAATGTTATTTCCTTTTGAAACTCGACAATTATACTTCACTTGTACAGCTTTTGGAACATCTAGGTGCGATGATTAAATAGTATTCTTAATACTTAATCCTAAAATGATTCGAAATTATTGCAGGTCAATAGTGTGGCTTCAAAATCAGAGAGATGCTACGGTAGAAAGAACTCGAGGTCCATCGCCGAGGCGCGACGATCCCCACGAGTACAGAGTAGGTCGTCTCAAACACGACCGGGTGAAGGTCCCTCGAGGTAGCAAATTATTAGATTGGGCAATACAAGTCATGAAAATACACGCAAACAAGAAGAGCATTTTAGAAGTATGTTTTTGACATTTAAAAAATTTAAATTTTAAAAATTAAAAGCAATTTATGTATAAAATCGTAGGTTGAATTTCAAGACGAAGAAGGCACGGGTTTGGGACCAACTTTAGAATTTTATGCATTAGTAGCTGCGGAGTTGCAACGCAAAGATTTGGGAATGTGGCTGTGCGAGGATGAACTAGTCGATCAGCATGACCGAGAAGTAAATCGTTTTTCGACAAATTTGAAATTAATATTAATTTTTGTTTTTTCTTATTTTTATTAGGTTGATCTTGGTGAAGGTGTGAAACCACCTGGATATTACATAATGAGGCCTGGCGGTCTGTTCCCCGCTCCTTTATGTCAAGAATCTTCATCCATCAATAGAGTAGAAAAGCTTTTTTGGTTTTTGGGAGCGTTTTTGGCTAAAACTTTACAAGACAACAGATTAGTGGATTTACCTCTGTCCAGGCCGCTGCTCAAATTAATGTGTCTGGGCGAAGTGAGTTGCTACGTGAGACAGAGGTGAGTTGGAATTATTATGTTTTTTCGATTTATAATTAATTGTTTTGCGCAGAACTCCGATGCGGAATAGTTACAACAGTTTCCGTGGAAGTCATTGCCCACCAACATCGGATGATGTTATGATTTCTTCGTTCATTTCCGAGGAGAGTGAAAAAGAACTCGAGTTGGATCCACCCAAGCTAAGATCGGATGACATTCCAGCTTGGTACGAATGAAAAATTGATTTTTTTTGGTTTGTTTTTGTATTTATTGATTTTTTTTAAAGGTATCACGGTATTCTGGACGACGAAGACCTATTCATGATTGACCCTCATCGCGCAAAATTCCTCAAACAGTTGAATATTCTAGCAGCACAGAAACTACGAATCTCAGCTGACAATGCACTTTCGGAAGAAGATAAAGCTAATCAAATTCAAAATTTAGCTCTCAGAAGTCCAGATGGCCCGCATGGTGTTCCAGTGAAACTAGAGGATTTAGGGTATTCGTTAATTCACTGTAATTTGATTATTGTTTTTAAAAAAAAAAATAATTTAATTTTTATTGTAGATTAACATTTCAATATTTACCTTCATCTCGTGTATACGGATTTACTGCAGTCGATTTGAAAGCCGATGGAGAGCAGGAGGTATGTTATTAAACGGATTGTTTTTGTGTGTGGTTTTTGATGCGTCGAGTTTTTTTGTTTTAGGAAGTGAATATATACAACCTGGAAGAATATTTAGAACTCGTCTATGATTTCTGTCTACATAAAGGAATTCGCATTCAAATGGAAGCGTTTAGAGGTTAAAATGAAAATTTTAAACGTTTAACGAGGAATATTTAGTTAAATCTTTTTTAATTTTTAAATAGCTGGTTTCAATGAAGTTTTTCCGATGGAAAAGTTAGGATCATTCAGTCCGGAAGAAGGTCGTTTAATGTTAAGTGGGGATCAATCACCATCTTGGAGCAGGGAAGACATTTTGAATTACACCGAACCTAAACTTGGTTATACTCGTGAAAGGTAATTTTTGTTTTGTTATTATGGAATTAATTTTTTTTATTAAATGAAATTTAAATTGTATTTTAGCCCCGGATTTCAACGATTTGTTAATGTGCTTGTGAATATGAACGCTGATGAACGCAAAGCGTTTTTGCAGTTTACGACTGGATGCTCTTCGCTTCCGCCGGGAGGTTTGGTTAATCTATACCCAAGATTGACTATAGTTCGTAAAGTGGACGCTACGGACGGTAGCTATCCATCAGTCAACACTTGCGTCCATTATTTAAAGTTACCCGACTATTCGAGCGAAGACATAATGCGAGAAAGACTTTTAGCAGCAACTCGTGAAAAGGGATTTCATTTGAATTAAAATCGAGGAAATTATCTGCTAACGTTTAAATTACAAAGATTTGTTGAGATTCGTTCATGTTGATGTATTAGTCTTGCACATGATAAAACTGCTAACTTTTCATCACATTATTCATTGTACAAAACTATTTCGCTAAGTTTTCGCTTGCAAGAATTTTTGCCTTTGATTTGTATGTAATAATAATTTGTCCGAAATGAAAAAAGGGCGATTTCATGTGAATGTTGATTTCAATATTGAGTTTTTACTAGTAACTTGGGTTTAAGGAGGCCCAGAAAAATGATTTATCAATGAAAAAAAAAAGGATTAATTTATCGAATACCTTTATATATGATTTTTATTTTAAACCAAATTATTGCAATTAGTTTATATTGAAAGAAAGCAAATGTTTCGTGTTCTTTTATTCTCAGTTTTTTTTTCTCTTTGTTTTTTTTTTGCACTTCTTACTTTATTAAAAGTAAAATTAATTTAGGATTAACTAATTGATTACACTACGTGTTTGAGTAAAACATTAAATCAAATTTAATAAATAAAATCATGTAATTTAGTGAAAGTGAGTGGGGGCCTTATTTTAATGATGTTTCACTTTAACCAGTGTGGAATTAATACATTTAAATGTTTCTAGGTGCCTGATATCTTAATTTAAAATCAATGCTCACACTTTGAAACCCAAAAAGGGCACTAAAGATAATTTATGTAGGCCCTAATAATAAATGTTTTCAAATATATATATATATATTAAAAAAATATATTAGTTTCAAATAATATATATTACACAAACATTTTTTTTGTTTTTTGGTTCGTTCCTTTCTACCACCACGTTAATGAAATGAATTTTTATTTTTTTTGACATGTAAGAGAAAAAAATATCTTATTAAGAATTTGTAGCAATTGAAATACCAGTATATATATATTTTCATGCTGGGCATGGAATAATTAGTTCGGACAAGTAATTTAGTTTATGTAAATATTAAAAAAAGCAACAAAAAGAAAACAAAAACATTGGTCATGCAAAAATTTGCTACAGATTTTCCTCGTGTACTCTGGTGGGTTGTATATGAACATCGCTTTTATTGTATGTGTGAAATTGAAACATTAAAAAATTTTCTATCTATTTGGTCTATGGTCGTGTATCATGTGATAACATGATAATAATGAGTCAGAGAAATAAATGCACCTATCGGTTGTTGCGGAGTCATATTGTTGTTAGTAGAGATCAAGATGGTGGCTGCGTATGTTTTGGTTTTTTCTCTCTGCCTCCTGACTTTGGCGTCGGGTAAACACAACCAAGTCGGCGGTTGGATCGAAATACAACCAGATTCGGAGGAGATTTTAAATGTAGCTCTCAGAGCTTTAGATCGAATTGAAGCTCAGAGCAATGCATTATTTAAACAACGCATTTCGCACGTCACTGATGCGAAACGGAAGGTTAGAAAAATATAATTTTCCTCTGAAACGATCACTAACGTCTTTATTTTAGGTAGTAGCTGGGCTGGTGTATGAATTTACAATGAAAACTGATTACACCAATTGTCGTAAAGATAAGTTCGTCGATTTCAACGAGTGTTCGATAAACACGCAACATGTAAACACAGAAAAAATTATTTTTATTTTCGGTGTTTTGATCGCAAATTTTGTCAATTTTAATACAGGCAGCCCAGATATGTTTCGTAAACACTTGGGAGAAAAAATGGGAAAACGTGTTCGAAGTGACATTTAATTGTTCGAATGAGGATACCATGAAAAAGGTGAGATTAGATTAAATTAAAATTGAGTTGCTAACCGATGTTATTGCGCAATTGGCAGAGGTCCATCAATTTCGGTGGCGATGATCACGATAAAGTGTACTTTGCTTTCAAGAATTTTATCAAAGAACATAACAAAAATTACGCCGATGATAATGGTAAATATAATTAAAGTTAACTTTAGTTTGTTCGTTGTTAATTTTGAATGATTTTATAGAACTGAAGCGCCGGTTTTCGATTTTTCGCGAAAATCTGAAAAAAATTGATGAGCTCAACAACATGGAGAGAGGAACGGCGGTGTACGGCGTCACTCAGTTCACTGATTTGACAAGTGAGGAACAAATTAAATCGACTGATGCGTTGAACAGAGTTGACGATTTGATTACGTAGAGGCTGAATTTCGCAAACATCATTTGGGATTAAATCCAAATCTGGCTCAGACGCACGCACCGATGCAAGCAAAAATCCCGGATGTCGAAATCCCAGATTCGGTCGATTGGCGAAACAGTTCGGTAGTAACTCCTGTCAAAAATCAGGTAAATAAATTAATCTCGTTGAAAACAATATTTTAAGTAATTGATTTTTTATTTCTAAAGCAACAATGCGGTTCCTGTTGGGCATTCTCGGTCACTGGAAACATTGAGGGTCAATGGGCCATTAATAAAGGAAAACTCGTTTCACTTTCCGAACAAGGTGTGAAATAAGTTTTGTAAATTGTATCGCGAATTTATACATCGAAATTCGTTTTTTCGGATTCAGAACTCGTCGATTGCGATACCACTGACCAAGGATGCAACGGAGGGTACATGACAAACGCGTACGACGCAATTATAAAACTCGGTACCTGATTAAAAATGGCGTGGTAGACAATTCTGGCTTACACTTGTGTAATTAGGTGGTCTGGAAGGTGAAGCTGATTATCCTTACGAAGCGAAGGATGATAAATGTCATTTTCAGAAATCCGACGTGCGCGTCACAATTCAGAGTTACGTCAACATTTCTCACGATGAAACTGGTAAGACGATACACTTACAATTTTTTTTTATTACTGTACCGTACATTTTTACATATTTTCTAGAAATGGCTCAATGGTTGTACAAGAATGGCCCAATGTCGATCGCGATTAATGCCAATGCGATGCAGGTACTAAATTAAATAATTGGAATAAAACCAATAAAAACAAAACGAATTTATTTCAGTTTTATTTTGGCGGCGTTTCCCATCCGTTCAAATTTCTATGCAATCCGAACGACTTAGACCACGGAGTTCTTATAGTTGGCTACGGTCAATCGAGTAAGTCGTCTTAACGAATTTTGTTCAACCAAATTGAATTAATTTAATTTTTATTTCAGCTTACCCAATATTCAAGAAAACGCTTCCTTTCTGGATCGTTAAAAACAGTTGGGGTCCGTCTTGGGGAGAACAGGTTGGTTTTTTTCAAGAAATATTTATTAAATTGTAAAATTTACGAATTTTTATCAATTTCAGGGCTATTATCGCGTGTACAGAGGCGACGGCACTTGTGGGCTTAACTTAAATGTCACTTCCGCAGTGGTGTAATGACACAATTCAGATTGTATTTAAACATTTGAAATTGTAAAATACTCAGAAACCGAAACACAAAGAATGAATTAAACACAAAGAATGAATTATACACAAACAATTTATAACATGTTTATTACAAATTTTAATGTCGGAAAAATAACAAATTGTATAATATTTCAATCTTGATTAAATTTATTCGTGCGAACAAGGACATCATCGTGCGACAAAATTTCAGATTGCTTATCTTTTAGATTATAATCACTTTTGAAAATGGTCGGACGCAACTCCCACTTATTTCGACGATAAATGCCGCAGTAACTGAACACGTCAGGCTTGTAGTGAAGCGTGCGCTTCACACCGGCGGCCCTGATTGCTTTTTCGAGCAAAAAAACCTCTTCGTCGTTGGTATAATTGTGATTATATACGCAAATGACGTGATTTGGTTCTTCCGGATTATACGGGCTGACTTTAGCCGAAAAAGAAAAGCCGTCCAGGTTATTCCGAATAACGTTGGTTGCAATTATTTTCCACAAAAAATCGACCTTCGATCCAGTAGGCACGTGAAATAGCCACTTGCCAGTGGTTACATTATAATTAATAGCCAGTGCCTTAATGATATCGTACGTAATGGGCGCTTTTGACTCTGCCAAATCTTTCCACGCTTTTTGTAGATTGATGACATCTCGCGAGTCTTCGCAATTGTCCGTCGTTCCCATTGCCACGATCCATCCGACACCATCCTCTCTGAATAAAAATTATCGTTTAGATATTTTAAACATATCTCGGATATATTTTTAAATATTTTACCTTAATATTTGAGATGGCTTAAACGATTCGAGCCACTCGTCGATGGTTTCTTTGCTTTCTTTAATGTCGTAGTAAATGATTTCATCCATATTTGCTGCCATTGATTCGGCTGCTAATTCTTCAGCTGTTTTGGGCAATTTGCTCGAACCGGTTTCGCTTTGGAGCCCATGTTCGGTACGGAATGTTCGTCTTGGGTGTAGTGTAGTAGTAGGTGTTGACACCTGAGGGCGATACGTATGTAAAGTAGGAAGTGATGTAATAAGTGGAGTTTT
>JAQIXU010001031.1:0-21498 GCA_034701245.1 Strigamia transsilvanica | reverse complement strand
AAAAATTGATTTTTTCGAGTAAAAATTGATTTTTTCGAGTAAAAATTGATTTTTTCGAGTAAAAATTGATTTTTTCGAGTAAAAATTGATTTTTTCGCGTAAAAATTGTTTTTTTCGCGTAAAAATTGAATTTTTCGAGTAAAAATTGAATTTTTCGAATAAAAATTGAATTTTTCATCTCAAAATTGAATTTTTCACCTCAAAATTGAATTTTTCACCTCAAAATTGAATTTTTCACCTCAAAATTGAATTTTTCACCTCAAAATTAAAGTTTGCAACACAAAAATTCAAATTTTACCTCCAAAACTGAATTTTTCACCTCCAAAACAAACTTCCACCCTAAAAATCCATTATCTTCAAAATAAAAACCCCAAAAAATCCAATCTTGTCAACGTTTCAACAACAACGTCCGACTTTTCCATCATCACATCTTCCCCAAATAATCACCTGGTTTGCGTCAACCAATAAAATCACACCCTGACAGGCCGATATAGACCGCGACACTTCGTACGAAAAATCCACATGCCCCTAAAACACAAAAACAAACAAAATAATCAACAAAAACACCCCAGCCACACTCCACAACCAAACAAACTCATACAGGCGTATCGATCAAATTCAAAAGATACGTTTTCCCTTTATAACTATGAAACAACGACGCTGTCTGAGCCTTCACAGTGATCCCACGTTCACGTTCCACTTGCAGTTTATCCAAAACTTGCTCATTCTTTGCACACGTCGCTATCGCTCCTAGAGCACCAAATTTCCGTCATCAGAATTCACTTTTTTTTCATTTTTAATTTATTTTACCAGTTATTTCAAGGATCCTATCGGCGAGTGTGCTTTTTCCATGATCTATGTGCGCGATTATACTGAAATTTCTGATGTTTTCCGGCGAGAAATCCTTTAAATCATGTTTTTCCTGCAATTTGATATGGCTGAAAATTTTAAAAAATTCTACAAAATAAAAATATGATTTAACCTGATTGGTTGAAAACCGACATTTCTTTATGATTGGAGACCGGAGAATTTTTAGATGCTTATGTATGCGTTTAAAAACTGAAATATAACCGAGAAAACGGCAATAATTCATCGTGAAAATAGTTTCTTGTTTGCCGATCCAAACATGGCAGATCATACAAATCCCAGTAGACTTTTGAATACGCACAAACCGGAAATGATGGCGCCGACCGCTGGGAATGGAATTCCAGTTCACTTGTGGTGAAAATATACAAAATACTGTAAATCCACTTTTACAAGAAAATGATTTATTTATATATTTTAGGTTTTCATTTTTCTTTTTTTACTTTTCAAAGCATTTTACAGTTTTTTATAGTAAGTAAGTAAACATTGGAATAATTTTGCTATATTTTGCTTTCTAATAAAAAAGTTCTGTGAATAGTGCTAATTCGTGAAAGCAAATCACCAGAGAAGCCAATGTAAAAAGAAACACTTCTAAGTCAATGCCACCAGTCATGTTCGTACAGTTGGGAATTTTACCGAGGAATTATAGTCTGGTTATCTCTTTGTTTCTGTTTGTAATTCATGATTAAAAATGGTTTTTACTATTTTTTTGTGTTGTATACTCAACATACCTGCCTGTTGTACTTATCCCAAGTGTCCTGTCAAATGAAAATGGTTTTTAGCATTTAAAATTGATAGAATTATGAGCACAGTTCTCACATTTAATTTTATTATTGCTTGCACGGACTTGAAAATGATCAGAGAGATAAAGATAATCCAGGTTAAAGCTTCCCAATCTGACTTCTCCATTTTTTAAGCTCTTTTGGTTTTCATGGTAATTTTGTTTGGAATTTTGTTCATGTTTTTGGTCCAGAAATTGTGGGAATCATCCTGAAATGAAATCAGAAATTGGAAAATGGTCTCTCCATAAAATTTTGTTTTTTAGATCCTCATTGTTCAGTTTTGTTCATTATTTTCAAGGCAACAATTCACAAAAATGTTGATTTGTTCAATTAAAAAAGGAAAATAAACGAACAAATGGTTTTGTTTGGGTGGAGAAATAGTCGAATTTAATATAAATCAACAAAAACATACAAAAAAGTCTTAATTTCGACAAAAAACAGACATTTTATTATTTAATCTATACATTTATTTCGGTCGTTATCGCGAGCGCCTTTGATGAAGTTAGATTTAGTGTTCACAGAGGTCGGGTATAGTCTTACGTCATGTGACGCGTACACTAGCAGCCGCCATTGCGAGTTGAGCAATCTCAGCCAAAAGCCGCAAGTTGTTTCCCATTTTTCCTCCATGAATATCGGAACATTCGTCGGTGTTTAATCGAAAACTCGTTGCCATTTCCTCCAAAATGGCTCTGAAGAAAGTGAAGGGGAACCTGGAGCGAATGTTCGACAAGAATTTGACTGATTTAGTCCGTGGGATTCGCAACAACAAGGATAATGAGGCAAGGCAACACTAACATCACTTTCCAGATTTTGCATCGAAATTCACAGCCATCTTATCTGACACCAACAGCAATCCAGATAGAGTGTCAAGTTGAAGGCACTTGAAGTTATATTCGAAAAAAAATTAGAAAAATTAAAAAAATTAAAAAAATTTAATTGGATAAATGCCAATTGGCCTTTTAATTGATTTTTGAATTAAAATTTGGAATTTTTTGAGGAGTTTTTGCCATTTTTGGATGATTTTTGGCCATTTTTGATGAGTTTTTGTTTTGTTTGTTTGTTTGTTTTGTTTGATTGTGATGACAAACTGTGATTTGTGGATTTACTGATAAAGGAAATGTTATGGGTTTAAAAAAGATATTATTTTGTTGTTATTTTAATGTTTGATTTTTATTTTTAGGCCAAATACATAACACAATGTGTGGAAGAAATCAAGCAGGAACTACGCCAAGATAACATTGCTGTTAAATCAAATGCAGTTGCAAAGTTAACTTATGTAAATATGCACTTTAAGATATGTGATAATCTGTTTTGCGTTTTTCTCAACAAAAAGTCGAAAGAAGAATTTTTCACATTAAAATGCAATTTTTTCGTGAAAATTGCATTTTTGGTGTGAAAATTGCATTTTTGGTGTGAAAATTGCATTTTTGGTGTGAAAATTGCAATTTTCACACCAAAAATACACTTTCCAGTCCAAAAAATTAATTATTCACGTAGTAATGCAATTGTTAAATTAAATATTACATTTTTACCCACAAAAATTCAGTTACTTAATAAAATGCAATTTGTATCAAGAAAATTATTCTATTTACCCTAAAAGTGCCAAAATTTAGACTGAAAAAGGCAAACAATTCGCATTTTATCATTTAGCGTAATATTTGGTTTTTTGGCCGAGTAACCAAATACAAACCAGATATTTGATACAATTCTAAATATGATCCGGTCCGAAACATATTGGGACAAAAAATACAGAAAATACAATTCGGCTACATTACATAGTTCGAGAAGCGCCAGTTTTTGCTGTTGTGGAATGCAAAACACATTTTTTAACTAAATAAATGGAAAAATCATTAAACTTTGTTGTGATTTTCAGCTACAAATGCTAGGGTATGATATTAGTTGGGCTGCTTTTAATATAATTGAAGTAATGAGTTCTTCCAAGTTTACGTATAAGGTGAGTTTAGTCTGTTTTTTGTTGTTGGGAAAATAATATTTTGTGTTTTTGCAATCAGAGAGTTGGATATCTAGCTGCAGCTCAGTGCTTCCATGAAGGAACAGAGGTTCTCATGTTAACTACAAATATGATCCGAAAGGTCAGTTGGCAATTGCAATTTCCAGATTTTGCAGCAAAAGAATAATAATAATTTTGTACAATTCTTGTGTTTTGCAGGATCTAAATAGTCAAAATCAGTATGATGCTGGAACAGCCCTCATGGGCTTATCTTGTTTCATCACACCGGATTTAGCACGGGATTTAGCTAATGATATTCTTACTTTGGTAGGTTCAACTACCCAAGCAAATATAAAGTTAAGAGAATTTGCAATTATTTTTTCACTGTTGTGTAACTGCAAGAAAATCAACTACGGTGTAGTCTGGACGTGAAAAATATTTACGGATTTAGCTAAATCCTGTGAATCATCGCTAAATCTCACGAGATTATAGCCGATTCCTGAGTGGAATCGCACCCCAATATTGTAATACCTTGTTTGCACCAGAAAGTTTGGGGTAGCCTAATGTTTGAATCTAGTTCTGGGTGATTTAGCCTATAAAATGGTTAGGCTAATGCATTCGCACCAACAATTAAGAAACCACATATCTAGGCTAGCATCTGACTACGTGCACAGAATTTTGGGGAGCCAATAGACGATTAACTGACTACGCATGCAGAATTGTGGGAATTGTTTTGGGCAAGCTTTGGCAGTTATCCAGTTTAGACAGCTGGAGTTTAATTATCTAGTTTAAACATTTTGAAATTAGATAATTTTGGGCTAGCTGCGTTCGCACAATGGCAAATATGATAGGTGACCGAACGCCTTTGTTCTATAGGTGACCGAACGCCTTTGTTCTATGGGGTTAAAATGTGACCCCGTTTTTGTTCGCTGGTTCAAACTTTGACCACGGGCGCAACGATCAGGCGGTCCATGATTAGAACTGTTTAGTAGCACACATACTACTAAAAACATGTTTGTTTGGGATTATTAGGCAATCTGGTTGTCAAAATGACCATTCAGCATTCCTTGCAACTTTTTAGACCAAAAAAAATACATTTTAGACCGGAAAATAGACTGATAGTCTAAAATTAGGCTTTTGGACCAAAAAACTTCTATCTGTAGACCACGGTGTAAAAGTATATGTAAAATTGCAGTTTTTGGGTGTAAAAGTCTATTTTTACACGTAAAACACGATCACCTATCTTATCCACCATTGTAACTTCAAAACACCGTCGGCTTTACCAAACGCGAAGTCAGGAGCTTAAGAAAATATCTATACAGGGTGTCCCATGAATTACTGCCCAGGTCAAAAATTTCCCAAACGGATAAAGATATCCAAATTCTACTAATACAGTTGAATAGTAATTGCTTGATGAGCTTTTCAATGGTGATATGAAAACAATTGTCAAATGACTGCAACGATGACTTTCACACTATCTTAAAAACCGTTGAAGTTAGATAAAAATTTCCAATTAGAAAGTTGTAGAGAATCATCTAATTAGTCTAAACAGCCTAAAACAAATTATGGTTAATTGGGAAAAAATGAAGAAAATTGACAATTTTAGATTTTCACAATGTGTTGTAAAAAAATTCAAAATTAACAACTGCGCAGAGTGAAGAAATAATTGCAGTTTCTTTTTGGATATCGTCTAAAATGGCTTAACTTTTCTAGTTATCGTCTACTAAACCATATCTGCGGAAAAAAGCTGTCCTTATACTATTCAAAGTGTTCTTAAAATTCCCAGAAGCCTTGAAACCTGCATTTGCTAGATTGAAAGAGAAATTGGAAGATCCTGACACGGGTTAGTATCTAAACAAGAGTTTGTGTGTGTCGTTTAGTTGAACTGTGATTTTGATTGTATTGGAATAAACAGGAGTTCAGTCGGCGTCGGTTAACGTGGTGTGCGAATTGGCGAGGAAAAACCCCAAGAACTATTTATCTTTGGCTCCAATTTTTTTTAAGTTGATGACCAGTTCATCTAACAATTGGATGCTGATTAAAATTATCAAATTGGTAAGAAAAAATGGGTTGGAACACGTTTAAGCGGCTTTTGTTTAGTTTAACAAACGCGAGTGAATGTGGTTTGAATGTGGAGTTTGCCATTTTGTTTGCGTTTAACTGTTTTTTTGTTGTTGTGAAGTGTTGTGCATCGCGCAGTCCATGATTAACTCAAGTTTTTAGATCTGGAGATATTGGCTGAATAATTTCCTTTTAATTTCCTTTTCTGATGTATATCAGTTTGGTGGGAGTTTACGGCGCAGTAGATTCTTGTTGGTTTTATTTGGATTTTGTTTTAAATAATTGTTGGGTTGGTTTTTGCCTTTTTGGTAATTGGAAGTTGATAAGTTTGCATGTATTTTATGTGAAAAAATGCATTTTATGAGGAAACTGCAATTCTAAGTGTTGAAATAAAACAACCGGGGCATCTATTAGCGATATAAAAATTGCCCAAAAAATTAACCGTAATGCCTCGAATGGCTGAACCGGAAACAATCTTTCTCACGTAAGCCGTGAAATCCCTAATTAACGAATTTGCTAAAGTTAAAGTTAGAAGGGTAAAACTGTAGTAGACTGCTATATGGCCCCCCTTTATATGGCTTTTCGCCATAACGGCCTTGTGTCATTACGGCTAAATTTCGATTTACGGTCTAACATTTTCGTTATACGGCCAAAAAGTCAGGAAATACCCTAATGAATCGGGAGTAACGACATTTCGCCTTGCGACCGACTTTCCAGGAACGTATCCCGGCCGTAAAGCGAGGTATGGGTGTAGTTTACATTTTCAAAATAAAAATAGTATTTGTACATTTTGTGCAGTTCCGAGACTTGCATCATACTGAGAAAATCTACCGCACAGCCCTGATGAAATGCATTTTTTTGTCACAGAATGTGGCGGTTTAACGTCCTAACTGCGCCGAATCGAAAAGCAAACAAAATGGCAACCAGTGTGAATATATGCGCTGCAACTTGTAACCCTAACTTTAACCCTTTTGGCAGTTTGGTGTACTAACTCACCTTGAACCTCGACTTGGTAGAAAGCTGAGCCAGCCGCTTATAAATATTATCCGCAGGTAAATGGTCTCCGATAGCTTTTCGCAAAACCAAATAAAAATCCCTCGTAACACACCAGACCATTGAACCCGCTTCCTCCTCACTGGTTAGAGCACTTGTTAAGGTTGTGTGCTAATTTGCTCACGAGATTCATTTCTTTATTTGTTTGTGTTTATTTTTGATATATTTTGTTATTTTTCTAGAACTTGGCGTTCCCCCAAATATTCGGCCATTTTGTCGCCACACACATTTTTTCCATTTATTTATTTATTTATTTATTTATTTATTTTTGCAGGAAATTTTTTTTAAAATTGATTTAGTTGATTTGGTTTACACGTGGGAGTTTTTTCGTTGCCCCGATTAATTTTGCCACGTTTTTTCAGTTTGGTGCCCTCACTCCTCTAGAACCCAGACTGGGTAAAAAATTGATAGAGCCGCTCACTAATTTAATTCACAGGTAATTTTGTGTTGGATTTTTTTCATGTTTTTTCAGTTGCTTTTTATTGTTTTCTTTGTTTACTTAACAAGGGAGTCAGATTTGTTGATGGTCAATGTGGCATGTAGAGTCAGATTTGTTTATTTTGCTTTACTGTGATATTTTTCACTGTTTGTTGAGCAGCTTTGCACATTTATAGCTTTAACCTAACTTTTCCTACTTCCCAGCCTTGTCTAAGTAATGCCAGAAAATAGCTACGGATAAGCAGGTTCGCTTAAAAATGGTGTTGTGTTTTTGTTGTGTTGTTGGCTATGTTTCGCCGAATAAAATGTAAAGGCACTGTTCAGTTGTGCGTAGGGTTTCTTTTGTTGTGGCGTTTTGGATTTCTTGGTTCTCGGGATAATAAATTGGGAAATTGGGAAATCTGTACGCTCGGTACTAAAATTTTGAAACAAAATATCGATGTTTTTTAAACTAAAAATTGATGTTTTAGACAAAAAAATTGACATTATAGACCAAAAAATTGACATTATAGACCAAAAATTGACATTTTGGACCAAAAATTGACATTTTGGACCAAAAATTGACATTTTAGACCAAAAATTGACATTTTAGACCAAAAATTGACATTTTAGACCAAAAATTGACATTTTGGACCAAGAATTGACATTTTAGACCAAGAATTGACATTTTAGACCAATGTAATCATGTTAATAATGATTATTGGCCTATAAACAGTCAATTTGTAGTCATTAAATTTGTAGGTGTTTTAGTGTGTTTTCAGACTGCAGTATTGAACACCTAAATCCCTTTAAACACGACTTTGAACCATCGAATGTTGTAGATATGTTTTCTGGCTTTACTTTCCCCTTCGATTACATCACCTTACTTAAAAATTATTGAATCTTTTGTCAATGAAATTTGCCACGAATTGTATTGTGTCGAAATTTTGTCTTTTTTGAGGACTAACTTGTTGCATATTCTTGACAATATTCACACAATTGAGAGTGATTTGATTAAATTCAAATTTTATTTGTTGGTTTTTCAGCACATCTGCAATGTCCTTACTTTATGAGTGCATAAACACAGTCATAGCTGGTAAGTTATATTTGTTGTCGCTTTGCTTCAATATTTAAAATTCATCACAGTTTACACTTTTGTTGATATTTCTGCATTTTTTTCAATTTTCGGTAACTACGAGGGGCGGATTTATATGTTCTCGCAGCTGGCGCGGCTAGTAGGCTCTGGCGGATCCAGGGGGATTTTTGACTGAAAAACCCAATTTTTACGGGAAAACCCCAATTTTTGGGCATAAACATCCAATTTTTGACTAAAAACATCCAATTTTTGACCAAAACATCCAATATTTGATCAAAACATCCAATTTTTGAGTGGAAAAACCTAATTTTTGATCAAAACATCCAATTTTTGAGCGGAAAAACTCAATTTTTGATCAAAACATCCAATTTTTGACTGGAAAAACCCAATTTTTGGCCAAAAACGTTCAACTTTTGATCAAAACATCCCATTTTTGGCCAAAAACATCCAATTTTTGACTGGAAAAAAACAATTTTTGGCTAATATCATCCAATTTTTGACTGGAAAAAACCAATTTTTGACTAAAAACATTTATTTTGTACGAATGGCCACTCCCTTGTACGTTTTCTAGCAAGGCCCGCAGATCATAAATTCGGCCCTGGTAGATACCGAATTATCGTGTTTTGGATTGTTTTCGGTATTTCCGTTCCTAGCGAAAATCCGCTACAAATTTCAACACACGATAATATTGAAAATCACCTAAAACGAAAATATATCACGTTTTTAAAATGATTTTATCGCTTTGTGGTTTGTTGTTTTTGTGTATGTGATTGCGTTTAAGCATTTGTCACTGATGCATTGTTTTCTTTTCCCTTTTTTTTTATGCTTACAGTCTTAATTTCTATATCTTCAGGCATGCCTAACCACGACGCTTCGATACAGGTACAACTTTATCCGGCCACCCGTGTTTTCCTAACATTTGTCTCTTTATTTTATTTCATTTCTATAAAATTCACATTAAATCTATAGTTTAACATATAAAATATATTTCTTTTTGTAAAAATTAATTTAAAAAATATTTATTTCTGATTTTAAAAAAAAAGTAATTTTTTTTTATATTTAAAATTAATTTTTTTAAATTTTATATATTTAAGATTGATTTTTCTCTTTCGAATATTTTCAGTTGTGTGTTCAAAAGTTGAGAATTTTGATTGAAGATTCAGACCAAAATTGTATGTTTTTACTTGAAATTTAATTTTTATTTAAATTGTAATAATATAAATTATGAAAAATTTTTTTTTTTTATTAGTGAAATATCTGGGCCTTTTAGCAATGTCTAAAATTTTAAAAACTCATCCTAAGAGCGTCCAAACACACAAAGATTTGGTATTGGGCTGTTTGGATGACAAAGACGAATCGATTCGTCTAAGGGCCCTCGATTTGATATACGGAATGGTGAGTTGTTGGAATGAATTTTTGATTGTTTTTTTTAAAAAGAAAATTTTAGATTTTGTTTTTATTTTATTTTTCAATTTTCTTAAGGTGACGAAGAAGAATTTGATGGAAATTGTGAAAAAATTGATGTTGCACATGGACAAAGCGGAAGGAACGAGTTACAGGGACGAATTGTTGTCTAAAATAGTAGAAATTTGCTGTCAAAATAACTACCAATTCGTTACGAATTTCGAATGGTACGTGAGCATTCTGGTCGAACTCACGCAAATAGAAGGAACGAGACATGGAAACCTTATTGCTTGCCAAATGCTCGATGTAGCCATTAGAGTGCAAGCGATAAGACCGTTTGCTGTTTCCCAAATGGTAATTTCGAAGAAAACAAACAGAAATCCACTTTCTTATTCACAAAAATGAACTTTAGACTAGAAACAAATGTTTTTAGACTCAAAAAAGCATTTTTTAGACTCAAAAAAGCATTTTTTTAGACTCAAAAAAGCATTTTTTAGACTCAAAAAAGCATTTTTTAGACTCAAAAAAGCATTTTTAGGACTCAAAAAACCATTTTTTAGACACAGAAATGCATTTTTTTGCACATAAAATGCATTTTTTTGCACATAAAATGCATTTTTTAGACACAAAAATGCTTTTTTAGACACAAAAATGCTTTTTTAGACATAAAATGCATTTTTTAGACATAAAATGCATTTTTTAGACACAATATTGCATTTTTTAGACACAAAAATGCATTTTTTAGATGCAAACTGCATATTCTCAGCACATAAACATACATAAATGAGCCTTTTCACCACAAATTTATAGTTTTAGGCTCAAATTTACGTTTTTGTGTGTAAAAATGGAGGAACGATTAAATATAAAATTGCTATTTTGCTGTAATTTTGCTATAATTATCTTCGAATTTTGTGTTTTTAGGCTTCACTACTTGCGAGCAATCAATTGCTTTCCAGTAACGCGCAGAGAAGTTCAATCTGCGAAGTCCTGTACGCAGCCGCATGGATTTGCGGTGAATTTTCAATGTAAGAAAAGATTTGGATTTATTTGAAAAATGTTTGCTATCGCTAAAGGATTTAATTGTTGCGATTAGACTCGTCCCGGACCCACGTCGCACGCTTGAATCGATGCTCCGAAGCAAAGTGACGTCACTTCCTGGCCATATTCAAAGCGTTTATGTCCAGAACGTGATGAAACTGTACGCGAGAATTCTCACAAATCCAACGAGCAATGTGGTCAGCGATGGCGACGAATCGTCGCAAACCGAAGTGCAACAAGTCAGTCAAATATTACTCGAAAAACTACCGATGTTTGAACAAAGCGCCGACTTGGAGGTCCAAGAAAGGGTAAAAATAAAAATTTAATTTTTTAAAAATATTTTTTTTTACTAAAAATTTCAACAAATTTAAATAAAATTTAAATAAAAGTTTAAGAAACAAATTTTCAACAAAATTTCACAAAATTCCAACAAATTTCAACAAATTTTCAACATTTCAACAAAATTTCAACAAATTTCAACAAAATTTCAACAAATTTCACAAAATTTCAACAAATTTCAACAAATTTTCAACATTTCAACAAAATTTCAACAAATTTCAACAAATTTCAACAAAATTTCAACAAAATTTCAACAAAATTTTTAACAGATATTAAAATGTGTTGAAAATTGTTGAAATTTGTTAAGATTTTTGAAATTTATTGAAATTTTGTTGAAATTTGTTGAATTTCAACAAAATTTCAACAAAATTTCATTTTTTTTCTAGGCTTGTTGCATGCTGCAACTGATGAAATACGTGACGAAACTGCAAGCCAAAGGCGAAGACATAGCGGAAGAAGTCGCCGCTCTATTCGAGGGCGAACTGAACCCAGTAGCTCCAAAAGCCCAACGCAAAGTCCCTCTCGTCGAGGGATTGGATCTAAACGTTTGGATCAACGAACCGCCATCGGAGAGCAGCGAGGAAGACGAACCGGTCCAGGAATTTCTATTCAAAAACCAAAACAAAAACGAAGAACGCAGCGAGACCAAACGCACTTACCAACCGTCCGAAGAGGAACTGGAAAAAGTAAAAAATAAAAAAAAATTAAAAAAAAATACAAAATTCAATTTTATTCAATTTTCATTCAATTTTCATTCAATTTTCATTCAATTTTCATTCAATTTTCATTCAATTTTCATTCAATTTTCATTCAATTTTCATTCAATTTTCATTCAATTTTCATTCAATTTTCATTCAATTTTCTCTGATTAGATGCGACAAGCGCGCAAATTAGAACAGGCGAGCAATCCGCATTATCTGAAGTCGTATCCGTCGAAAATGAACGACAGCAACGAGGACATCCCCGTGGCGCACATTGATTTGTCGGTGCCGCTGCTCGTGTCCGGGTTTGTGTCGTCGGATAAATATTTGGCGAAGAACGACGAGCAGAGCAGGAAGAAACGGAAGCAGCGGAGGAACAAAAAGGGGAAGAATCAATTGGACGAGGACAGCGACGAACCGGCCGCCTCGCACGTCGTTAATACCGACGCGGGGGAAATGCCCGAAGTATGCGAATGTTTTGATTTCGGCCAGAGGTTCCCAATGTTTTTAAGATGTTGTAGAGTACAATATGGTGACGTACCAGTAGGTCAAACACAAGGAATCCCAAAAAAAATTAAAAATATCAACAAATTCCAGTGAAAAATCACAAAATCACAAAATCCAACACCAAAAATGCATAAAAATCCAACCTTTTTCCCAAAAATATTAAAATTTCCACAAATAAAACCAAAGTTTGGTTCAATATACAAAAAATTTCCCTCGGAAAATTAAAAATTTTGGAAAAATATCAAAATTCCCTTCAAAAATCACAAAATCAAACACCGAAAATCCAAAAAATAGTCAAAATCTCGTTAAAAAAATCAAATTCTTATCAAAATATCAAAAATCCCATTCATAATCCACTTATCGCGTACCTGTATGTGCACCACAGGTTGGGGACCCCTGATTTAGGTTAAGTGTTTTTTTAAATTGTTTTTTTACGTTTTTAGGGGGCGAAATCGACGGACGAAGAGGATGGGAACGCGGATGATCCGCACAGAGCGCTGGATATCGATTTAGAGGAGTAAAAACGAATTTATTTTTGTTTTTTAAATGAAGAAATTAATTTTTTTTGTGGTTTAGGGACGCTACTGATGTAATAATGGCGTTGGAGAAGAAAAGAAATGCGATTTCGTTGCTCGGCAACGACGAAGTGGTCAACGCGAAGAAATCGAGAACGGTAAATTTGGTCCAATTCGATTTAATTAATTGATTGATTCGTTTTGTTTGGATTAGAAAAAGCATTCGCGAGAGATTAAAGGGAAAAAGAAGAAGAAGAAATCGAAGGAAATGAAGAACGACGATTTGATCGGTTCGTGCGGACACGATTTGATCGAAGGCAATGACAACGAAATAGTCGAAGCTGCGATTGAAGAAATTAATAAAAACGAGGTGAGATGCGTTTGTTTGGCGGGATGTGTGAAAATCGTTTGATCGTTTGTGTCGTTAGGTGAACGATATCGATTTTTGGTTGACGCCGAACGAGCCGACGGGAAAAACGGAGGCGAAAGAGATGACCGGAGCCGGCGACGCGCCCAAAATGGACGAAGCGAAGTTAGAAGTGCGTAGAATTGGCGGGAATGGATTTGAGAGGTTTTGGGTTTGGTTTTAGTTGAATGGTTGTTTTGGTTTTTAGAAGGTGAAAGTTAAAAAAGAGAAGAAGAAAACGAAGCATGAATCGAAACGGAAGAAAAAAGAGAAGAATAGTAATAAAAATAAAGATAAATCGGAATATGAAGAGGCTTTGGGGATCTGCACGCCGTCTCAGGAAGAAATCAACCAGCTGGCCACACCTACTACTCCATCCTGTCCGGTAAAATTGATTAAAACTGGTTAAAATTGATTAAAATTGATTAAAATTGATTAAAATTGGTTTAAATTGATTAAAATTGATTAAAATTGATTAAAATTGGTTTAAATTGATTAAAATTGGTTTAAATTGATTAAAATTGGTTTAAATTGATTAAAATTGGTTAAAATTGATTGAGATTTGTTAAAATTTGTTAAAATTCGTTAAAATCTCGTAAAATTTGTTAACATTTGGTCAAATTTGTTAACATTTGGTAAAATTTGTTAACATTTGGTAAAATTTGTTAACATTTGGTCAAATTTGTTCAGATCTGTTAAAATTTGTTAAAATTTGTTAAAATTTGTTAAAATTTGTTAAAATTGGTTAATATTTGTTAAAATTTGTTAAAATTTGTTAATATTTGTTACGATTTGCTAAAATTCGTTAACATTTGCTAGGGTTTGTTAAGATTTGGTAAACGTTGTTAAAATTTGTTAATGTTGGAATTAGTGATTTTTGAGCTGGAAAATTGATGGATTATTTTTTATTTGTTTAGCCAATGACGAATTTGAAGCTGTTGGCTGAAGATAAATATATCAGATTGGTTAGTGTGGTTATTTTGATATTTGTTTTTCGTTTTTTTTTTTTTTTAAAAATGTTTTTGATTTGCAGTTGCACGAAGCGAGAGTTTTTGCGAACGCGAGGAATGAAGTGCTGGTTGTTCTTTGTTTTTCATCCATCGGTGGCTCGCATTTGAAGGAAATCGAGTTTAATGTTCTGGATACGCTCAATATGAAATTTATTCGTGGGGTATGGAGATTGAATTTTTGGAAACAATTGCAAATTTTGAATTTTTAGTTTTTTTTTTTGTTTTTTCTTTTTAAAAAAAAGTGATTTTTGTAAATTTTGGTTTTTTAATTTTTTGTGAAATTTTACAAATTTTAATGTTTGGTGACTAAGAAATTTTGAAAAATTGGATTTTTTGGATTTATGGAAACAAGAAAATTTTGATTTTTAGAAATATTGAATTTTTGGAAATTTTTAAATTTTGAAAATATGGATTTTGGAAATTTTTTAAATTTTGAAAATTTGGATTTTTGGAAATTTTTAAATTTTGAAAATCTGGATTTTTGGAAATTTAAAATTTTTTAAATTTTTAAAAAATTAAAAAAAAAAATTTAGAAAATTAATTCTTTTTTTTAAACTTCCAGTCCAATCCTGTTGATTGTGGGATCAAAATCCCATTCCAACTCGCACCAGGTGCCTCGAACGAGGCACAATTTGCCTTTACCGTAGATGAAATTATCACCCCGCAGAAACTGAGGGGCACACTGACCTACATGGTCATGGTAATAAAATTTAAAAAAAAATAAAAACCAAACCAATCGCTTCACTTAATAATTGTTTCATTCCAGACTTCGGAGGGTTCAACGCACGAAAAGTTGGATTTCACTTTACCATTTCCCTCTTCGTCATTTCTACTTGGAAGTTTTTACAAACGCGACACTTTCGCCGAGCTCCTGAGCAGCGGCGATTTGTCGCACAAAAACTCTGTGACGGTCGACGGCGTCGAGTTAGATTTTTCGCACGTTCTAGCCCGCATTTGTTTCCGCGCTCACTTTTGTTTAGTCGAACAAGTCGAGTTAACAGCGTCACTGTATAGTCGATCGATTCAGGACCATCATATCTGTTTACTCGTCAAATTATTGGTAGGTGTTTTTGTTAGTTTTTTACTATTGGTTGGTTTAGTAAAGAAAATTATGTTTTTAATCAAAGTATGGATAGTTTCATATTATAAATTGGATTTTTCTTTATAGAGTTGGAGTTTTCATTTAAAAATTTGGATTTTTTATGTTAAAAATTGGATTTTTCTTGTGAAAAACTGAATTTTCCATATATAAATTGGATTTTTCATGTTAGAAATGGGATTTTTCACGCTCAAAATTGGGTTTCCATGTATACATTGAATTTTTTAATGTAAAACATTGGATTTTTCATGTAAAAAAACTTAATTTTCCATATAAAAACTGAATTTTCCATATATAAATGGGATTTTTTACTTTAGAAATGGGATTTTTTACTTTAGAAATGGGATTTTTTCTTAGAAATTGGATTTTTCACATTCAAAATTGGGTTTCCATGTATACATTGAATTTTTAATGTAAAACATTGGATTTTTCATGTAAAAAACTTAATTTTCCATATAAAACTGAATTTTCCATATAAAAATTGAATTTTCCATATTAAAATTGAATTTTCCATATAAAAATTGAATTTTCCCATATAAAAATTGAATTTTCCATATAAAAATTGAATTTTCCATAGAAAAATTGAATTTTCCATAGAAAAATTGAATTTTCCATAGAAAAATTGAATTTTTCGTGTAAAAAATTTTTTGCACATAAATTGAATTCTTCATACATACATCGGATTTTTCACATTCAAAATTGGATTTTTCACGTGAAAAATTCGATTTCTCATTACGGAAACCGCTTTTCTTAATGAATTCATTTTTTCAATCTAGCCAAACAATCAGATCCGCTTCGACGGCAAATCCACCCATGCCCAACTCCTATCCAACGTATTAGACGAAATCAAGAATTTCGTGAGTACAACACAATGAAACCAACACAAGCCGTAAGAAAACAGCTGAAAAATCTATCCACGAAATTGGTGCTAGCTCAAAACATTACGTCATTAATTCTAACCACAACCAAAAAAAAAAAAACAAATTTATTTTTACACATCCGAAACTTTTAATTTTCTTATTTCAAAATCAAAATGGACCCCTTTTTCTTACATTGAAACTTCAAATTCAATTAAACTCAACAAAATATATATATATATAAATTATATAAAATAATTTTTATTATTTCATTTTATTATGATTTAAACGATTCAAATTTCAAATAATTTCAAATAATTTAAATAATTTAAAACAAACAAATATAAAAATGAAAAGTTAAGAGGACATTCCTTTATTTATGTGCAGATTTACACATGTACATAATGCACTCTTTTGAAATAAAAGTGTCAAAACGAATTTTATCTTGCGTTTTATCTCCGCTTTTAGATATTTTTAGATGTTTCTACCACGGAGACCCGAGCGGCGGTGCTTCGGGACATTGTCCAGTCTGGGGGTACACTCGTTGGCATATTTCGGCCACGCTGGCCACCAGTTTGTCGGCGTGATGCCACGTTGAATTGTCAAACACAGTTGCCATTTTTAGACAGTCGAAGCCGCCAGTTTCACAAATTCTGTAGTGGTGCGACAATGCAACATCCGCTTTCACGTTTATTGACTTTTTGCCTGAAATGAGAAAAGAAAGCAATGGAAATTCTGAGGGCCCCTGCATGAAGAGGGGCCACATCAAAACTGTGGCCCTTAATTCAAGATGGGGTCCGTTTTAAAATGGAGCCCAAACAAGGGCCAAAATTGGGGACATTTTCCAAACGGCGTTCAATGTTAAAAAACCGTTTAAAAACGGAATTTGAACTAACTGAAATAAACCGCTTATGACTGAACGACTCGTAACAAACGGAATTTAAACAAACAAGAAACGTGAAAAAACGAGAAACACGAGACAACAACACCATGACAACGCTGGCAAAATCCCTCGATCTAAGTCCAAATTGCAAATGGCGGCGCGAGTAAACGTAAAACCCGGATTAAACAAACGAAAAACCTGGAATTTCTTGTTGCCAAGTAATCGTTTATGTGACGTCAGGTTTGTGATACAAGAAGAACAAATCCTTGTAATTGAACGAACTAAACGGAATAATCCGTTTATAAACTTAAGATTGAACGCGCCTAATGTTATATTGTGAAAACTTTCGATTTTTCCACATCCCCATTTTAACCGTATTACTCGTTTTTCCCCCCACTTCACAATTTCACAACAAAGAAATGGTTGAAATGATTAAAAAGTGGTTGAATTTGTGTAAAAACGTGTTAAAATTTGTTGAAATGAGTAAAAACCGTACAAAATAAATGAGTAAAACTTAAAATATTGAAAAATCGAAAAACGAATAAAATCTTTGTTCGATTTTTTTATTTTCTCCAAAATGAGAATACCCGTTTGGCCGAAATCTACAATTCGGATTACAATTCAGCAAAACGCCTATAAATCAGTTTAAATATGTAATCTTCACTGAAATTGTTTAAATTCTACTCACAAAATAACTTACATGTCGTTTTTTCCTAAACACCTCCTCACATCATAATTCCAATTTGAATTACACACTTTAAAACGGACGGCCACTAAAGATTACAGTAAATAATGAGAACAAAATTAAATTTAAAATATATCACATCAGAAATTGATACAACAGAATAATTCTGCGTCGTTACCGGCACGATGCAGCAAGCTTCCATGTCAGGAATTTCGGTTGTGTATTTCCTCCTGTGGACCCTGTGTCCTGGTAGGTTTACTGTGTTCGTGGTACGGTGGTCTAGACCTAGTAGAGCACTCAACTTCTTCGCCCCAAATCCATCAATAAATGTAGTTCTTTGTGACTACAATTTATTCAGAGAAAATTGTGACCGGACACTGGTCACTAACCACCGGGGCGGATATCGATGATGTAACCCCCGCTAGAAAAGTTCAAAAAAATTCAAAAAAAAAAAAAAAAAAATCACAAAAATTCTACAAAAATCCAGAAAAATTCAAAAAAAATCAAGAAAAATCCTACAGAAATGCAAAAAAATCCAAAAATTATAACCAGTTTCACCAAACTCGAAAAATCTGACCAAATCTACTCAAATAATCAACCGAAACCACTACCAATACGATTTCTCTGCCCTCTCTAACCCAGACTCCCACTGCGACCATCTCACCGGCCATTCGTTTGGGGATGACACCCGGTGCGGGCTGCCCCCGCCGCCCCCACCCCCTAGCTATGCTACTGCTAACCACATTGGAACCCGCCTTGGGGCAGCGCCACGCCGAGGTACCTGAAACTCCACGCCACGAGGTGGAGCTGCAAACTGGAAGAGGTCCTTGGACCTCTCGCAAGGCGGAACCGGAAGTGGGGGCCTGTGCACTGACCGGTGGACCCCGCACTTCCGACGTGACTGGCAGCAAGCAAGGTTGCATCACTTTGCACGTTCCGCACGTCTGGAACCGAATAGAAAAATAGAGAGAAACGATAGGGAATGTAGACGTGACTTGATTTCATCCAACAAATGGTTGGTGGGCGAAGTAGGTGCACTTTAGCTTACCCAGTGTGTGCTGGATGTAATGGAGAATTTATGGTTTTCTTTGATTTAGCCGTGACCACGTTACTGGTCATTCGGTTTTAGTTTTGTCTTTTGGTCGATGGTGTTCAGTTTTTATTTGGTTTTCTCAATAGCGCACGTTCTCTTTTTTACTTCATAGTTTAGCATAAGGTCAAGGCATATTGGTACTTTTGTTTAATATTTTTATGTAGGAAGTGAAGTGAAGTTGTGAGTATTTCTTTTGTCTTCAACATTTCTGAGGACTTTACATTTAATGTTAATTATTGGATAAATGTTAACTATTGCAGCTTATTCCAGCTTTCCACAATGGACTTGATCTAATTATTAAATATAAGTCTATGCTTTTAATTTTTCATTCAATTGTTGAACATAAGTTAGGTTTTAAAATTAGAAGACAATTTATTGATGATGTCATTGCTAAGATAAGGAAATATGGTACAGAAGATATGGAGACATGTGCACTGGAAATACTCTGCTTCAGGATTTTTTAAAATTCATATTTATTAAATTTTAACATTTCTTTTGTAAACAGTATTGTCCAGGTTTTAAAATTTGTAAATTGTCTACATTAAGAGAGATTATTGTAACTCCAAAGATGACATAACTCACCAATGTTATACCAGCAATTCAGTAGGATTTATGAATATTTTTTATGTACTTTACCAAGCTAATTTTTAATTTCTAGAAAGAGCACAGTATGTGTTGGATTTGACCGAGAGTTTGCTCAGCATCCCGAGTGATGGCGCCGCCATCACAAGAGGAGATTAACGTCTTAGGGGCGTTACTTGTGAAACGCACCAATAACGTGCACATGAGATTTTTGTATAAAAGCACATGTATTGAATCTGAATAAATAGTTAGTTAAGTTTAACAGCACCGTTTGCATCTTTCTTTGACCAAGTGCGCGAATGCGAATACCTCAACTATAAAACTACAGGTTATGGGCCCAGCACGCTTCCACTGTGCATAAGAAGTTGAAATACAAGGATTTGGACATTCGAGACGGAAAACGGGAACGATCAAAGAATCAAAATAGTTTTTCAAAATCGATCGAAACAAACCTTCAAGATGTCAAACGGAAGTTCTGCACGAATCGAGGCATTGGGCAAGGACAACTACGATGCCTGGAAAGTCCAGATGGAAGCGGTTCTTGGCAAAAACGACCTACTAAAGTACGCTGAAGGAACGTCGAAATGACCGGAAGTCGACCCGGCAAACGACAAGACAAAGTGCCTTAGTTTTAGCCCGTTAGAAGAGAGACCCGTTAAAAGGGTTAGGTGCTGGCCAAAAAGCTTCAGGTTTTCCTGTCACAGGTTTACGCCAATGCGACCTGTGAAGCCAACACTGAAGTCATCAAGTGGTATAAATGTTTTGGTTTGTTTTTGATGGCCCCTGTGTTTAGAATGTTAGATTAAAAGTTCTTTTTCAATAATGCTGTACATTTGATTACAATGATTCACACAAATAGCTAGTATTGTAATTTCTGAATTGAAATGATGCAAATTATTTCAATTCAGATAAATGTATCATAGGATCCTTCAGTTGAGGTCGTACCAGAGGTAAATAGTTGTTATTTACTTCTGGTGACACTGACATTAGGTCAGGTCGCGTGGAATGAAATCCAGCTTCGGATATGTAGGATTGTATAGGATATTCCTCCAAGCATAGTGTCAACATGATATAACATTAAAGTTAGCACAAAAGTGAATATTCCTTACATGAAGAAACATGCAGGCTAATGAAAAATCATCAAGATCATCAACTTCTTTCCAGGACAACAAGATGGGACAACGGTGTGCACCTAGCAGGCTGTGAAGATCACCTGACTGGTCAGTGGTTGTACAGTGGCCATGGTTTTGTCTTGTGTTAGCATAGAAATGCTGAGACTAGATATCATAGAATTCTAATTAGTAGACCCCAGATAAATGCATAAATGCATAGAAAATATGGAACATATTTAGCCAAATTTGGCTATAAATGCATGAATCTTAATTTTCCGAAAATACGTGCATAAAACCAAGGACTACAAACTGACACGAAAGATCAAAGTCTGAGAGCTGCCGAGGAATCTATTGCAATACTGCAGATGTGTTTAGAGATCTATACATTTGAAGTATTCTTTTTTTCTTTGTAAAAAGAAATTATAATTTTTTTTGTTTTTTCGATTTTAGGAAAAACTAATGACAGATGAAAACGCACAATTACAGACACGTTTGGACATCTCTGAATTTAAAGTATTTTTTTTTTCTTTGTAAAAAGAAATTGTAATTTTTTTTTGTTTTTTCGATTTTAGGTTCTGAAAATTCCCTGATCTGCACAGTTGCAGATGTGAGCATTGAACATCCTGGAAATCGAAGCCGTCGGAATTGCTGGTCGAACCAATGTAACGTATTGACCGCATTCAAAAGAGGTTGCAAGATCCTAAAATGAACTTTCACGATGCTGGTGGAACCAACCTCACCCTCCCACTTATTCGGCCATACATCTGCTGACCACACACGACAATACCAGCCGCCACATTTTGGTGCCGTGACCAGGATTCCGGTCAACTGGTCAAGCAGTTGGGATGCAGGAAGCTGGACCATCAAGAGGGATGCTTGCCCAAAGAAGGTCGTTCCCAGGTTGGGTCACAAAGTATTATGAAGAGTTTCAAGCGACGCTTGGAGCAAAGGACTAGGAGTCACTGGCGCTGGTACTCGGGATATTGCAAGTGGTATCCAAGAAGCTGACTGGCATGGATGATAAGCTGCTAGACATTTGGTCA
>JAQIXU010001030.1:0-21552 GCA_034701245.1 Strigamia transsilvanica | reverse complement strand
AATTTGTCGAAAATTGATTGAAATTTGTCGAAAATTGATTGAAATTTGTCGAAAATTGATTGAAATTTGTCGAAAATGATTACAATTTGTCGAAAATTGATTGGAATATGATTAAAATTCGTAATCGCGGCCGCCAAGTGTCACCCCCAAACGGGTGACACCCGGGGCGGGCCGAATTCCACTCACAATGTTTTTGCAGTTTTTGGTGTCCGTTCGGTAAAAACAGAAACTTTGAATGCGCCCACAATTAATTCTTTGACCGAACGATACTTTACTTGTGATACATTTCGTGCTAGCCAAATCCTAAAATTTAAATTGAAAAATTATTTAAAAACTCCAATTGATTAATATTTCAATGACCGACATCAATGATTTCTTGAGATTTGCTCTTCTTTACATTAGTCCAATTGACGTGAACTTCCGGTTCGTCCACCAATCCAGTAAGCGGAACACGAAACTCTGCTCGAATACCCTAACGACCAAAAAAAAATAATATTATTATATATAAAATATAAAACAAAGTTTTAAACCTTTGCGTCATCCAGAATGTGAACAGCTAGTGAAGTGGTTAACATTCTTTTCATAATTCTGGAAGTTCTTGCTTGGATAAGAAACACGTCATTGTACTCGATGGGATTGGCCCACGGTCGTGGCGGTGTAGAATGCGACATTTTGCTTGTATTGATTTGAGCTTCGTCCGCCGCCGAAGTCGTAGGGGAAAGTTCAAGTTCGGTTGTGGAAGCTTGTACAGATTCTGCAACAGCCATCGTGTGCCAGGTGTACTCAATACGATAAAAAACGGTACCTTTGGACCCCGCTTGTTTTTTGGGAAGCTGTTACGTGAAAAATACAATTGCTATTGCCAACACCGTTAAAACGAATTTCTCATTACAAATCATTTCGTTATAATGAATTTTCGTTATAATAAAATTTCGTTATAACAAATTTTCGTTATAACGAATTTTCGTTATAACGAATTTTCGTTATAACGAATTTTCGTTATAACGAATTTTATAACGAATTTTCGTAATAACGAACTGATTCGTAATAACGAACTGATTCGTTAGAACGAACTGATTCGTTATAACGAATTTTCGTTATAACGAATTTTCGTTATAACGAATTTTCGTTATTACTATTATTATTATTACCACAGTGCCAGGCGGCGCATTAGTTCTGCTTTCTGTTATAATAAAAGGTTGGATTGACAACTGGATCACGTTAACCTTTATACTTGCTGAACTGAACTCAAACTTTCCTCCTTTCATCAACCAGGCCGTGTACTGCATCATTTCCTTACGGTAAACTGAAATTTCATCCAAATTCATCAGATGTTGCATGTTACTTAGAACAAAACCGCGATAACCGCTAACCAACTAGAAAAGAAATAAGACCGTTTATTTACCGGTAGTGCATATTACTGTTACCAGCAACTGTGCATTCAAAAAGTCATGTTTTTGGGTGTTTGTGTTTTGTCTTAGTGATGCCACTTCCTCGAATATTTGGCTTTAGAGCCATAAAAACACATCAAAACACAAATGTAGCATTTCAGCAAACAACTGCCAGTGTTTTAGGAGATTGTGTGCTTTGTAGGCATTCTGAAGCTAGCTATTTTGTTCCTGCTTCAATTGGTCACACACACACAAAATAACTTTTTTGAATGTAGCTACTAGTGTTTGCTGTTGGTTTTTCTTATTTACCGCAAGCGGGTTTCCGGAGAGCAATAAAATCCGGAGGCTAGCTATAGTCTTGACCAGACTAATTAAATTAAATAAATTATCCAACTCATTATAGCTCAAATCCAAATGCATTAAATTTGGAAATATACGTTGCAATGACTTTTCCGAGAATGTAACAGCTGTTGAAAAAAGAAAGAATAAACAATTCAGCGTGTTCCGAGTGGGATTCGGACATCGGTCTGGCGCAGGGACGCCAGAAGAAGTTGAACGCACTCGCTAATGGGAAATAACCAACTAGAACACAGTTTGTATGGTTTGTTTGGCCTTTATTGTGGTGTTTTATTGAAGTGTTTCCCAGTGTTTGGGTTGCCTTGCAGCGACTCAATCCACGATCAACCGCCGACCACATGGCCAAAAGACTGTGTGGGTCAGCGAAGTCACTTCCATCGTTCTATATCTTTCTCTCTCGTATTCGCCATGAACGTGCAAGACGTGCGCATGGAGCCCACCAATCAAGGTCACGGGGCTGCACTTCCGGTTCCACCCGGCGAGAGGTCCAAAGTCCTCTTCCGGTCCACAGTTCCACCTGGTGACGTGAAGCAGCCCCAGGGCGGGCTTCGATGCGGTATTGACCGGTGTCCGGTCACACATTGTGTTATAGGAAGTTGGTACATGCTTTCATTATTTTTGCAGCAGTTCCACCTTTGACCAATTTTTTTGTGAGTGTACTGTTGTAAGAATAGCGCAAACATGAACCACAAGTCCCCATTATTGTGTGGTTCTTCCGGTAAAAGATGCCTATACATTTTATCAGATTGTAAGCCAAACCCAAATATTTTAGGTGAAAAAGTTTTTTTGCAAAAATCTCATCCAGTGAAGTAAATTGGTTGTATCCAAGCTCGAGAACTTCTACGGCCGCCGGCATGGCAATTTCAGATAGCGACTCAATGTCACTACAAGACAGTATTACTGATGTCATCTGATTGGTTAAATCCTTCTTTACAATCTGGAATTTAAAAATAAAATAAAAACAAACAAATTAAAAATTTTCAAACAAATAGGGAACAAGTAGCGTAAATGTTCTTGGAAAGCGATAACCTTTACAATGCGAGTCTAAATTGACCAAAACGACTAAATTCAAATATTCAATATCTAAATTGAACAAAATGACTAAAATAAATGTCTAAATTGCTCAAGAACACTAAAACAAATGTCTAAATTGACCAAGAACGCTAAAATAAATGTTTAAATTGACCAAACCGATTAAATTCATAAATTCAATGTCCAAACTGGGAAATCTAGGTTCTGTCAGAGCATTTACTGTGTGCACTCATATCTCGCTTTACGGCCGGGATACGTTCCTGGAAAGTCAGCCGCAAAGCGAAATGCCGTATAACGAATCAGGGGCTATTCCCCCTGATTCGTTAAGGAATTTCCCGACTTTTTGGCCGTAAATCAAAAATGTTAGGCCGTAAATCGAAATTTAGCCATAATGGCTCAAGGCCGTTATGGCGAAATCCCGTATAAAGAGCAGCCGTAAAGCGAGGTATGAGTGTACTAACTCCTTAAACATCTTCTGTAATTATCATTTGACCTTTTTCTTGCCCGGATATTTCAAAGAAACATCTTTATCAGCTTCTGGTTTTTTGGATGCTTCAGCTTTCTTCGGATCCTTTTTGTAAAAAATTTAAAAAAAAATACATTTCCAACTACTTCTTTACTATAATATTGTACTTACAGATGCAGGAGGTTGCTTACTCTGCATATTGAACTATATTGGTCGACTCTGTATCTATAACTGCTTCCTTAAACTCATAGTAACATTACAGATAATTCTGCAGAAAACAAATCAGAACTAATTACAAAAAACGAACTTAGAATAAAAATGTTGCTGTCATGATCGGTACTTTCAAAGAAAGAAACCAGGGGGATGATAAATTACTTGAAGGCTACAGATAGACCGAATCCCCAGCCTAATGAACAACTTCACTGCAGTTTGTTGTTCCTCGTGTGTCATGTGATTTTATAGCTTGAGAAAGCTCTCACTAGTCTAAAAAAGATTCCCGAGTTGTCAAAAGATCATTTAATTCAAAAAATATAACAAGTGAACTCAAATTGATCGATCAAAATTTCATCGATGTTATGGAAAAGTCAATCGTAAGATTGCCGATGGAGGGTGATTACAATATTGCAAGTAATCGGTTTGGCCGTTTTGTTATTACGGTCTTGGCATCTAGGACCAGCGTGTACTGAAATTGCAATAATTATAACATTATTGCTTTTAAGGTTGATTTCTTTCGGCGCCATTTTAATCTTGCCGGCAGAACGATACTTACTCGTAACACATTTCACGCAAACCGAGTCCTGAAATTTTAATTTAATAATTACAAAAAAACAAATCTAATTTATTAATATTTCAATGAACCAACGGAAATGTTTTCTTGTGAAACCTGCTCTTCGGAACTGCAATTGGCACGAATTTCGGATCTGTCCATCAATTCACAGAGCGGTATGTTAAACTCTCCGAGAAGACCCTAAAACAAAAAATTATTTTCTCCAGATGCTGATAGACTACCCGCGTACTAACAGAGACCCGCACATTAATAGAAACCCACGTACAATGATATGACGTCATTTTCTCTAGAAGCAATGAGTGCGTGTTTACATTGCAGTTTGCAATGCGCAAAATGTCTAAAATCTACCTCGTACAAGTAGGATTTAGTTTTCCAGATAAGCAGAAAACTGGTCTGTTTACGTGATCAGTTTTCCAGAAATGCAGAAAACTGGTCTGTTTACATGATCAGTTTTCCAGAAATGCAAAATGCGTATTTTTACTTATCTGGAAAACTTGATAAATGTAAACTTGGTAATTGAGAGCATTTACAGAGCTATATAGCGTGTCCCATGAATTATTGACTAGGTAAAAAATTTCCCAAACGGATAAAGATATCCAAATTCTTGCTAATGCGGTTGAATAGTAATTGCTTGATGCGCTTTTCATGAAAATGTTAATGTTAATGCCTCCAAAGGCATATGAATTTACAACAATGGCTTGTATCGAAGTGTTACTTAATATATTTATATACATATTTATAAAATTCATAAATAGAAAGAATGAAATTATTGTACTTCAACACACCTTATTTAATAAATAATATACAACCCCTGGCAAAAAGTATTCGATCAGTCACCACATGCACTGATCTGAACCCAAAATGATTTTTTTTTTTACTTAAAACGATAATTTGTACATGATACTTTTTATTCACTGAATAGACCAGGCCAAATGCTAGATTTAAGTCGCATTTTGAAAAAAATTTAACAAAATTAAAAAAAGTTACAGGTATTTTTGTTGACCCCCTCTGGGAAAAAAGTATTCGATCACAACCAAGTGGAGAAAAAAGTATTCGATCAAGCAATAAATTTTTGGAATTTTGAACTAAAAATTAATGACAACACCTCTCCCCTATCACTAAACTCAGTAGTGCTCATCCAAAACATTTTCAAGTGATCTGCATGTTTGTAAAATTGAACAAACATCCATACAGTTCAAGAGGTAACAAATGACTTGAAAATCATTGATAATAATTTTTAAAAACTGAAAGATCTCAAAAAGAGATTTCAAAAACAAGTGGATGTGTTCAGAGCACTATTTCATACATTTTGGCAGGGATTGTATACATATATATATCAATAATTTTGTTGAAACCTTTGCCTCATCCCTTATACACACATCCAGTGGTGTCAATAAGAGTTTTTGAAAAATCCTCGGATTGTTTACACTTATAACAAATTCATCATTAAACTTGATAATATTTGCCCATGGTTTTTGCGGTGTAGAATGGGACAAACGGTGGACTTGATGGTCATTCATTTTGCCTACATCGTCTGCGTGCGAGGATGGAGATGCGAAACCACTTCTGGGACTTTGTGATTCTACAGTAACCGGCACCGTTTCCTCGTTAATTATTTCCCAGGAGTATTCGATATGATAAGCAACGACACTTTTTGGAAACTAACGTAAAAAACGCAATTTGCACGTAATTTTCTCAATTGCATGTAATTCTCAATTATTACCACAGTTGTGCTGCCTGCATAAACGTTAGGAGGGATTGATAGTTGGATCACTTTAACCTTTATAGATGCTTTGGTCACGTCGAATTTCTCTCCTTTCATCAACCAGCTCGAGCAAAGTAGCATTTCCTTACGGGAAACTGGCGATCCATCCAAATTTATCAAGTGTTGACAGTTGGATATAACGTAACCTCGATAACCAGCAACCCACTATAAAAAACATACAGTCCAGCACTGCGTACAAGCAAAGTTTCTGTTTCTACGGTTTTTAGTGTTTCTATAAGCACCAATAACGGAAGACAACAACTATTTTGCCTGTTGTACTCCTTCAACCAGAAGTTACTTAAGAAACTACAGTATATACACTCAACCCTCGTTATACGGCCTTGTGCCATTATGGCTAAATTTCGATTTGCGGCCTAATATTTTCGATATACGACCAAAAATCGGGAAATTTCATAACTTGTGACATATTACATGTCGTGCTCCGCCTTGGTACAGAAAGGTAGGCTGCCTCAATGCTATAGCCTGTAGACGACACTGATAGTGGCCTAGGTACCAGTGTTGAGAACTTCGTATGTTGTCTCAGTCTAAGCCGAAGTTTGTTCGTGGATTATCCGCAAAAAGATTCAACTAAAAATCAATCAAGATTGACTATACACCTAACCCTCGATATACGGCCTAGATACGTTCCGGAAAAGTTGGCTGTAAAGCAAAATGCTGTATATCGAAGCAGGGGCAATTCCCCTGATTTGTTATGGAATTTCCCGATTTTTGGCCATATATCGAAAATATTAGGCCGCAAATCGAAATCTAGCCATAGCACAAGGCTGTTATGGCGAAACGCCATATAAAGAGCGGCCGTATAACGAGGGTTAGGCGTAGTTTTCACTACTTACCGCACATGGGTTTCCGACTAGAAATAAAATTCGAAGACTACAGATAGTTTTGACAAGAGCAATTAAAGCCACTAAATTATCAAAGTCATTATAGCTCAAATCCAAATGAATTAAATTTGAAAATACACCTTGCAACGAGGGTTCTGAGTATGTAATAGCTGTTTAAAAAGAAGAAGAAATGAACACTTGGGTTTTGTCAACATTAAGTTATAGTAAGTTGGTAACCACGCTTTCACTAAACACATTCATAAAGTCATTTAAACTTGTTTGTTATTTTTTAAACCAGTCTAAATGTCAAATTTTGCAAGTTAAATTTTGACATTTAGACTGGTTTAAAATATTTAAACAAGTTCAAAAGACTTTACGAATGCCTCTAATGATAATTCGGTCCCCCTGGCTCCACATAATCATGTGGTAATTTTGGTAAAAGATACCTATACATTTTATCAGATTGTTTGCCAAACCCAAATATTTCAGATTAATTAGGTTTTGTGCAAAAATCTCATCCAGTGAAGTAAATTTGTTATATCCAAGTTCTAGAATTTCTACGGTCACCGGCAGGACTAATCCGGATAGTGAGTCAATGCCACTACAAGACAGTATTACTGTCTTCACGTTTTTGGAAATATCCTTCTGTTGAGTCTGAAATAAAAAAATAAAAAAATAAAACTCCAAAATAAATGTTTTAAATAAATAAATAAATAAATAAATAAATAAAATCACTTCCTTGTCATTTTACCTTTCTCCTGTTAACATATTTCAAAATTCCAAAGTCTTTTTCAAGTTCTGCTGATTTATTCTTGGGCAAAACAGGAACAGGTTTCTTCAAGTTGAATTTTGTTATTTTAAAAGAGAAATAAATGCATAAAGACACTTCCCAACTGCTTGTTCACTATGGTGTTGCACTTACAATAGGCACATGTTGCTGCTTTAGTAAAAACTTCTTCCTATACATCTTGTTGGCAGCCATTAAATTTCAAACTTTTTAAAGTCATGGCAACACTACAAACAACAATGTGAATTCTAGAATTTAAATTAACAATAAAATATTTTATTACACAAAAAAAAATCTACAAATAATCTACAAAATCAGGAAAATGGGAATTAATTACATGTGGATAACTCTTATGCAACAATCATAATTCATTTTAATAAAAACATATATAGAAATATTTTAGAAAATAAAAGTATTCAACTTTTGATAAATATATTAATTTCTTTAACAAATAATAATAATAGTGGAATGTTACATTTTGTTTTAAATTGTTACTAGTTTCACTAAATTTCCTACTTTTTTCAACAAAAAAAATTAAACACCCAGAAATCTTCTTGGCCAGCACTTCAATTCACTCCACTCCTATTAGTCCTAGATAAAAACACAAACAAACAAATTAATAACAATAAGTATCAATAAATAAATGCAGTTAAAAGGAAGGAAGGAAAACATGCAGAGAAAAAAAATAAAACAGTAGGTGTTGTAAGAAAGCTGAAACCAATCCATTAATGCAATCAAAAGAAACTTTGCTCCTTACCAGATAACTTCTAAAGACATCACTTTACCCAATTCAGCGAAATGCAATTAAAATTTCAAATGAAATAAATCAAATAAACAATACCAGTTGACCCCAATCTGTACTGATAAACAGAAAATAAATACTCTTCCAGTAATCAGCAATAATATTTGACAATTTTCTTGTTTTAAGACTTTCGTAGGCAATAGCCACTTTTTCCGAGCGGCCTCTATTTATCTTATATTGGTTTTTCCATTCAATTTTTACTGACTATGTATTAATTTTTCCAAGGGCCTTAACATTACGGTCATATGGGCCTGATCCCTTCGTGAAAAGCACCATGTCATCCACATAAACAAGGATGACAGCATCATAAGTATCGGAAACAAAAACACCATTTACCCCACTTGTAGGCCCTAAAAGATTCGTTGGTCCTACGCACTGTGCCTACTCAGCCTATGGATAAAATGGCCCTGGACCTAGACTTGCATGCGTTTTCTCGATTACCGAAAAGCGGGGTTCGAGAGGTGCACTGTACCTGCCCGCCGTGCTAAATTTACTACAGAGCTAAGTTGCTAATCCAAATACTAACCACACCCAATGCTTCTTAACTTATGTGCACTGATGCAACAAATTTATTAACAAACCAACGCATGCATTCAGTTAGCCAAGACAAGATGCAGAATTAGTCTCATTATTCAAAGCCCGAGCGAAATATTAATTCGTGCAGATATCAAAGTGTTGTTAGTTGCTACGACTAAAAACTCGTATATCTCCTTACGTGTTCCTAGCGATCTGTATTCACTATAAAAGAATCCATAACCCATCCATTTTTCTTGTTCAACTTATTTTGACATTCTATTCTGGACTCTTCGTTCGAAGGCGAAGTGAAGAAATCGTCGGCAAACGGATCGGAGTTTCGATGAAAGATCGATTGCTCGACCGGCTTCGCCATGATCCACGCCGTATCAAAGTCCGTCACATTCGCCCGATTCCTGCTCACCATATTGTCTACTTGCTCCACATTATTATTCACTGTAAACCGTTTATTGTCCACTCCGTTATTCAAGCTATTTGGCGGCGGCAGAGGAAAACCCGGCGACGAAACCCCGACGTTCGGGCATCTCGGCGAATAGCTACTCCCGTTCGGCGAACTCCAGCACACGCTGGATCCCTTGCTTCCGTCCGACTGCTGCGACATGGAACTCACCGAAGTCAGCGAGCTGGATTCCGGAGTGTTCGCGTAGCGGCCGGAAACCGGGCGCGGGGAACTCCCCAACCCGGGAACCGGTCCCCGGATCCGGCGGCTCGGAATGGGTATCGGCAAAGTCCCGCCCGGTCGGTCTCCGCAAGGCCGATCCGGTTTGGCCAGCTGCTTGTCCCTCGAAGACGCCGGCGGATCGAGTTTGAACATCGGCGTCGGCTTCTTGGGCGGCAACGGCGGCGCAAACCCCGTCGGTGGTCGCGGCGGCAGAACCGGGGGGAGCGGCGGCGGCGGGTTCGGCGGCGAAGGCAGATTGAACTCGTCGTCGAAGAACAAATTCCTACCGTTGGACTTCGACGCGTAGGAATCGGAGGATCCGCCGTCGGAATTGGCCAGTGGGCTCGAAGTGCCCGAAGACGACGGTTCCCTGAAAGGATCCGGCGAAGGACTGACGGACAAGGGTGGGGAACCTACGGATTGACTCGAAGCGACGGAAAAATTGCTGTCGGACGACGGCGGCGAGGACGAACGCTGGGAAGAGGCTTGCACGAGGTCATTGAGGACTTTCTTGGGGGGATTTTTTACCTCGTGGAAGAAATCTTTCTTGTCTATGAAAGGCCGGTCTTTGCCCAGTGGGTCGAGGTCGGCAAACAAATCCGCATCGCTTTTCGGAATGTCGGTCTGCGGCTGTTCCGTCACGTCCAGGTCGGGGTTGGACTCTTCGGGGGAGGCGAGGAAAGCGTCGTTGAGTACCCGGTTGAGGACACTGCTGTTGCGCTCCCGGATGACGGCCAACGGAGCGTATTTGTCGGACGATTCGAAAGGGTTGGTTATGGGTGTCTGGAGCGTGTTGGTGACGATAGTGGCTGCGGGCGTAGAGCGGGGCCCGTCGAAGTGCGCGATGAAAGACACATCTTCGCTCGCTGAAGAGTTGTTGCTGAAAGAAAACTCGGTTGCACTGCTCACGTTTACGGTCAAGAAAGATCCACCCTAGGAAAGAAATAAATAAAAAGAAATTAAAGGGGAATTCAATTTTGGGGGTCCTTTTGGCCATTTCTGGCAGCTTTTTCCTAGGTAATTCTTAAGAAATTCAAAGTTATCTTACAGAAAAATTTTATTCTTTTAATTTTACATGAAAAAATTTCATTAAAAATAGTTGGACAACTGGGTATGTACGTGGATAGTCCAACCCAGTTATAGCAAATCCGCCTTTTCCCCGTTTTCACAACATTTGGCGATTCGCTACAACGGCGTTGGACTGCACCTGTAAAGCGTGAATGAGCTTCGTTTAGTACCGCAATTAAAATCGTTGCATAATGCATAATGCACCACTTAGATTTGATTGAGGGTATTCATTCATTCCCATTGACCTCTTTTATTATTTCATATTTCTATTGCAAGTGTTCCAAATAAAAAAAAAATAGGATCAAAATTGAATACCCAGTCATTTATGCGTATGATGACTAATTACCGTGTTACTGCTCATGGATGAAGATATGCTGCTGATAAAAGTCAAAGGATCCGTGAAAAATGGATCGTTGCTGGTGGGATTTGCAAAGAAATCTTCTTCGCCAGCGACGGATTTTCGCGGTTCCTTCAAACAAAATATTTAATTTTGTTAGAAAATAGCCTAACTTTTATACACCCATACCTCGCTTTACGGCCACAAAGCGAAATTTCGTATAACGAAAATGTTAAGCCGTAAATCGAAATTTAGCCATAATGACACAAAGCCGTTATAGTGAAAAGCCGTATAGCGAGGTACTAACATTTATTTGCTTATTACAATCACAATTTTGCAATTTGGAATAAACCTACCTGTACTACCAAAGAGGTCTCTGCGTCAAGATCCAATAAGTTGGGACCGTTATCGGGGGCATCTTCAATGATATAAATTGTCTGGAATTTAATTCATCATCAGCTAATGTGCAATTTCTTAATTGTTTCAATACGACCATACATCTTGTTCATTTCCAGCGCTGCCATCGCTTCGTCGAAGCACTTCGCACTCAACCGACTCCTCCTCGCCAACATCGGAAGTCTTGCGTTCTAATTCGCAAGCATGCGCTTGAGTATTGCAAGAAAGGTTCTCTTCTATTTCTCGTTTACGGAGATTGAAAACCACTTGAAACAGATCTCGCATGGCCACTACCACTTGTTGTGCCTACAAATAATTGAAAATACAATGAATCCGAAAAAGCAACAGTAATTTTTTTTGTAAAACCCAAAAACTAAACCATAAACAGACAAAACAAAATCTCACACCAAAAACAAAATACATTCAACCCTTGCTTTACGACCTAGATAAGTTCCGAAAAAGTTGGCTGTAAAGCAAAATGCTGTACAACGAATCAGGAGCAATTTCCCCTGATTCGTTATGGAATTTCCCGATTTTTGGCCGTATCTACGAAACATTGTGGGCCGTGAATCGAAAAGTGCCATACTTTCCTAAGGCCGTTATAGCGAAATGCCGTATAAAGAGCGGCCGTATAACGAGAGTTGAGTGTAAACAGAAACTTTAAATGCACCTAGTTAATTTACAATTTACACAATCCCGACTAATTAGTCATCAATTTTGTCTTTTAATTCAAGCTTTGTCACATCATTCACACCACCAAGGATGACTGATCAAACAAACCTTGAATCAAAAGCTGAATCACTTGGTAAAGCATGCAGAACAACATCCGGGCTTTTAAGCCAACAAAATACGCCGAAGCAATTACATAACAAGCAAAAACCGTTTCTATTTACGGATCCACCCTATATATTTACCGCTTTCTCGGTTTTAATCGCGAAGAAGCTATGTCCAAGTGCAGGGCTGCCAAAGACATATCCAAAAGCACGGTTGTCGGATATATCTTGAGCAATAAATGATATCTTGTGCACCGGATGATGGTGCAATACATTCTGCAAACAAAACATAAAAATACTTTTATTCACACATTAAATTGGACTTGAATAGTCACAGCTGGGAGAAAATAAGTATTGGGATCTATGGCCTTTTTTAACTACCAATAAGTCCTCAAAACCCAGATATAAACCAGATGTTGCTGAATAATACCCTTGACATCAAGGAAACAACAGGATTTGATGTTTTTCTTTCCCCTTTTTTTTTTTCTTTTTCTTCTTCACACTTTTTGCTTCTCTGTCCTCATTTAGGATGACTGATTTAAATATAGTTTCAACCTTGAAATTACAACACAGCTGACCTCAAAACTATCCAATCCATAATTAAAGCAGTGTGTAAACAATAATAAAGTTTTAAGATATACTATTCAACTGATATATTCACATTGAAAACTCATGTTTAATTCCCAGAATGTAACTATTCAAGGTCATAAACCTGAACAATCTGCACAAGGACAGTGGGAAATTTTACCATTTCATGGTTGCGATTTAGAAAATATATTTAAAAAAAAAATAATTCAACACGTGTCAAAAACAGACATTTAATTGGCTGTTGGCCGCTGCATCTTTTTCCGCCAAACATTCCATTTCTGCATGATCGGTGTCACGAGGTGCATTTGAAAAGTCATTTAAAAGAAACATTTTTAATCCGCTAGATTAATATTTAAGTTTAATTAAAAGTTAATTAAGTTTAATTAAAATACTTGGTTTTGAAATGACAAATAAAAGACGTTGTTTTTCTCCACAAGCCTTTCGACTGTTGTCAGTCATCGATAAACCAGACTCAAGACTTTTCGAATGCAGCTACCGCCAGGGCTTTTTCGGGACCTAGGGCTTATTGAAGTCCAATGGGGCCCCATTTTTTACTATGCGATAAGTCAGGGGTGTCCAACCTTTTCGATGTTCGGGGCCACATTTTAATAGTAGAACGTGTTTGGGGCCGCAGTTCAAATACTTTCATTAAAATCTGTAAAAATTTATGTAAATCTGTAAAAATCTCTAGAAATCTTTAAAAAAAACCATTAAAAACCTCCAGAAATCACCAGAATCATTTAAAAATTTATGAAAATCTGTAAAAATTTATGAAAATCTGTAAAAATTTATGGAAATTTGTAAAATTTGATAATAATTCAATTTTTGTGGGCCCTTGACACTTGGGGCCCCAAAGCTTAAGCCCTATTAGTCCCTATGTAGATCCGCCGCTGGTTACCGCAATTCGCGATGAAAAAATATTTACCAATCCCTTCTCGTCTTTGATTTTAATCCCATCTACCGATACACTGATGGCAATCTTCTGTTTATGAGTATTTGCTGCTTTCACATTTGCCTAAAAATCAAGAAAAAAAAAAACTCTTATTAAATGCCAACATTAACAACTAATGAATCAACTTGATATCAAGTGATAAGATCATGAATTTTTTTGATTATCAACTTTTGCAAGTTATTCAACCAAATGTTGTTGGATTGGATTACCTTCAGTTCCAATAGAGCTTCTTGGGCGAGGCGATCACCTCGAGCCTGGCCAACCTCTTTGATCCCAATTAATTTTGCCTTGAAATTCACCCCGTCTCCAAAAAACCGATTGGGATCCTGTTTATCAGCAACTGCACACATGACACAAGAAATTAAACTGACTTTTGTGCTTTAGTATCATTAAACTCGATTTCCACAAATTCATTTACATATTAAGGGGAAAAACAAGTTTCAATTTGTTCAACCTTGACTTTACAATATAAAAAAATATATCAATTTGGATAGGAGCAGGTGCCAAAATGGTTGACAAATCAGATGCCAGCAATTTTTTTTTTTTTTAAAAAACTTCTAGTTGCATAAAATACAAAATGGCAGTGGGAAAATTAGCTCATAGAATTAAATAAATGAAAAGGTAAACATTTCTAGTAATAAATGTTACATCAAACAGATTATAATGATGGGCTAATTCCTAAGTAAATACCAAAAAGTGTGTCCAGATTAAATCTGTTTTCCATTGCATCATTAGATGAATGTTTAAACAGTACTGGGCTGGTTTCATGCTTTATTTAGTTAGAAGGTCAAATGTATGTTGAAATCACAATGCATTTAAAAAATAAACTTTGGTATTTTTTTTTTATATTATCATATAAATATAAGTTTACAATTTTGCAATTGATCATCAATTACATACATAAAATATGCATATTCCAGACTAAGTTTTAATTATAATAGGAAAATGAAGACAATTTCAAATCATGTTAAAGATTTAATCTCCTTGCAACCAATCCACCTGAATTTATAAGAGTCTGCGCGACCGGTATCTTGATTCCAAATCCAAACACTAAATTCCATTTATTTCACACAAAAGTCTAAAATTGTTTATTACGCACGAATGAATAGTGCCATTACATGTTATTATTTCTAAGAATCATGTATTAGTTTCGTTTGTGCGCACCCAAACAGAACTTTCTCAGTTAGATTTTGACATCACGATATCGGGTGCCAGTGCCGGATTACCCATTAGGCCAAGTAGGCACCGGCCTATGGGCCCCACGCCTTTTAGGGGCCCCGCGACAAGGAATCAAAATAATATTGAATTTGATTTTGAAAGAGAACTTTGCCGGTTCTGATAAAACAGTTCCAGCATCGCAACTGTACAATAATAGGCGCCTATAAGAATTAAGCGCCAGGGCCCTTATTCGGATCATCGCGGCAACCCCTACCTCTCTATACAGCCCCTCTTTATACGGCTTTTTGCTATAACGGCCTTGTGTAATTATGGCTAAGTTTCTCTGTACGGCCTAGAATTTTTCGATATACGGCCAAAAAGTCAGGAAATCCCCCCTAATTCTTTATACAGCATTTTGCTTTGCAGCCGACTGCCCAGGAACGTATTTCGGCCACAGCGCGGTACGAGTGTACTTACCGGGTACTTAGTGGTGTTACCGTTAATTTTCAAACGCACACTTTGTGTTAATGAGCAAGAAAAACAAACACAATGTTCCAGTTTTGTAATAAATTAAATGATATAAACAAGTCATTCAATCATTGATTACACTGCACTCACCCAAATCAGGCGATGGAGGCGGATTCGAAAACTGCTTGGGAGGATTCGGATTTAAAGGACTAGGCACAACTAAGGAGTGAAGAAGCAACTTTGGCACTAATCAAGCAAAAAAAGACAAAAAAAAATGGATGACAGGTTAATTTAAGCACAAAAGGAATTTCTTTGTTTAAATTTACAAGTAAATAACACGACACATTTTACTTACAACATCAGCGGCCAAAAACAAATTTGTAAAATATTATTCCCACTAAGGGCAAGTAACAGAAACTCTCACAAAGGGTTAATCCACACAACAAAAGAGATTTTTATTTTCTGGTCAAACTTTTGACCATTGTATGCTTCTAACCAGGTCACAACAGCTCCAATCCCACAGAAAAATTTTAAAATTATGTAAAAATAAGGTCCACTGAACCCCTATCTGATTGTTTTTAGCAATCCACTTAACCATAAATGCATGTCCTCCATTTCAACTGAATTTAGTTAGTGTCTGGTATGACCTTCCCATTGGTTAATTATACTTATACACAATCTCACATTTGCATTTCAAGGTGTTCTGGTTCTACCAGCAAAAAAAAAATAAGAAAAAAACAAAAAAAAAACTTCTAAAGTTTCAAAATGATATAACCAATTCATTACAAAATAAAATTTAAAGTTGAAACAACAACAACAACAACAACTCAACACACTGGGTAGTCAGCAAACATAAAAATGCAAACATGAAGCATCAAGTCCTTTCTTTGACACTTAGTAAGGTTGTGACCCCTTAAACAGAATGCCCATTGTAAGTTGCAATCTGTGATTGTATATACAGTAAAACCCCGATTATCCGACCTAATTGGAGGTCATGGGTGTTCATAAAACCGATTTGTTCGCAAAATCTGACATTAGAAGTTTATGTATATCGTTTTCTATGTTTACGGGTATCGATTACTGTACACTCAACCCTCGTTATACGGCCAGTCTTTATACGGCGTTTCGCCATAACGGCCTTGTGCCGTCGTTCAATTTAAATGTTAGTCGGTGAAATTTGGGCTCAATAATACGCCCCTTAAGTCACGGGGCACGACCTATGTCCGGACCACACAGCTTACACTATATTCTTATTTCGTCAACTAATCACCTTTTTTGGCATTTCGAAACTTCTTAAACTCTCTCCACTTGCCACTGGTATTATCCTTCTTGCTTTCCTCGCTGCCGGTTGAATTCGTCTCATCCATTTCTTCCTTTTCGATACTCTCCTCCATTGTTTTCTACTGGCAATTAATCTCTAATATGAAACCACTTTCAAAACTGTAAATAAAAGATAATTTGCTACAATTAATATCTTTAAAAAAAAAAACCAGACAAAAAAATAAAAAACAAAGCAAAGATTTAAAAAGTTCATTATTAATCTTTTTGATTTTTTTTCCTGACAACACAATGTGCAGCAAAGATAAACTTTATGAAAATGGACCCATAAAAAAAAGATAATTTCCTTTTCCACAAGGTCACTAAACACATCTTAAGCATTACATTCTGGTTAATGACCCAAATTAAAAAATATGAGAGTTCACTTACCATCTACTAAAAATTCAAATATCAAGCCACTTGTACAGACCCAACTTTCACCCTTTCCAAGTGTTTATGTATAATTCACCACAATAAAACATGATCTTTTGCTCTATTGCTCCAATTCTTTGCTGAAAAAGCTCAAATTTTACCTTTTTTTAAACACAATAAACATCCCTGTATATAAAATTAAAAGGTCAGATGAGTAGGAAGACTTCCCTCAAGTCTGATTGTGTTAAGAGGTCAAATAAAAAACATAAGGTCACAATTAAAAACAAAAAGCTTCACATGTTTACAGATTCAGCATTGGTTCAGTTGACCCAAGACATGCATTCACCTCTGCAGTAAACATGTGATGAGTCTTGGCTAAGGTCCAGAATGATTCATTAATGGGACAATTCATACATGTTTACATGCTGTGACCAAAAGAAATGTCACATCTCTGACAAGTCATTCAATCTGAGGCAAAATGGGTACCAGGAATTGTTTTCTTTTGTGGTGACAAATCCCAGGTCAAGAATAGTCTTCAAAAATAACCCAACTTTCAAACCTTCAACCCTCAGATTCAATTCACTTTTGGTTATCACCAATTAGTTTATCACTTGATAACATTGTTTCATAACACCATGCTGGGTCAAAAATGATCCAAAAACATGTTTATTTCACTTAAATTCAGCATGTGGCAGTTAAAAACAACCACCAAGTTGCATTTGCATCAATAAAACAACACAAAGTGAGAAAGAACAGCAGGAAATTGCCTAACTTTACAACATCCAAACCCAAGTGTCATTTCTTGAAATATTACAGCAGTTAGCAATGCAAAATACTGTTGAACAATAGTCAATTTAGTAATGGTGTTCACCATAAAGTGAAATAATAGTTGAGGATATGCTTTCATTTGATACACATAGCATTGTGCTTGCAAGGCCGGATTTAAGTATTGCCAGGCCCTAATCTAAATCTCAGCAAAAGAATCATCAAATAACTTGAAAATCTGTAGAAAAAGGCTCAAATACATTGCAGAGAATGTCCACGTGATGTTCAAGTCACTTACCCTTTCGGTTGGCTTAGAAATGTCCAATGTGTGTTTGTTAGTTGCGGTTCAAGTGCACTTGTTTAAATGGCCAGTTGGAAAACATTGCGCTCGTTTTATCTGTTGCAGTTTTTTTTTTCTTTATGTTTTTCTTGAAAATCCAATCAGTTCTCGTTTGGACATACTTCCGGTCAAGGAACCAGACGTAACAAGGTTCAATGGGATTTTTCATCAGAAAAAGTTTGAGTCAAAGATCAGGAAACATCAAACGATTTCAGCACGTTCAGGCGCCACGGGTGACGAAATTCGTCAAAAACCAACTCGTGTCATCTGCCACTTTATCAATTATTTCACAATTCAAGGAAAAATAAACCGTAATTCGACACTTCAATTCAACTCAAGTCAACAAAGATAAATTTCTTGTTCAAAATCGAAGTTTAGTACCGTAGTGAAAATAGAAAAAAATTACATTCGTAACATATTTAACGTATTTCCCCAAGTTAAGTTTTATGCCCACTATTCTGGCAAATGGGAACCAGCAGCAGAAAAGATTGATTTTCAGCTCTGAAAATCTTTCTGTCGAGTTTTGACTCAATAGTGGGAATCCAGGATTAAAATGATTTATTGTTTAAATACAGTACTGAAAACTAAATCGACCACCATTTTTGAAGTTAGATGCAGTTTGTGCTAACTGATTTCATTTCCAACCAACCACGAAGCATTTCGTAACGAGGATTTTCATTGGCTGGTTTGAATTTCAAACCGAAAACCAAAATAAACGAATCAGGAATTTGGAAAACCCGAATTTGGGATTCGGTAAAACCGAAAACCGAATTAGGTCAAACCGAAAACCGAATTTCGTCGAACCGAAAACCGAATTTCGCAAATTTGAAATTCTGAATTTGGTTTTTCGGTTTTAAATCTTCGGCACAAGCGAACGACCTCTCACGCACGTTTCACACTAATAAAATAAAAATCCCAACACTAAAATTTGGTGTTATTTTTTGCAACTCTCGTAAACCCTTCGTTGTAACACGCTTAACGATTAATATCAAAATCCGCGCCTAATTCTACGCACACAAACATGGCCGCTTCGCAAATTAATAACCGGTTGGATTTGACACAAATGCCATTAGATTTACAATTAAATTCAACCATTTTTCAATGTCAAGGATTCGTCTTCAAGGATATCCGTATGAAAGACCCCAGGTGAGGTGCAACTCTCAGAAAAAAAAATCAAAAAGAAAAATTAAATAGTACGAGGTCAAATCACGCCATATTGTCGACTGGAAAATGCACACGCAACAACTGTGGTGGAAATCGTTGAAATTTCCCCGAAAAACGTGAGAGCGCGAGATATTTCGTGACCTAATGACATAAATAAAATGGCGCAGGTCACGAAGTATCCCACCAAATATTAGGCACATCTCGAAACTAATTAAATAAACACGAATTACGACTCTCTTCAAATTCCAACTGGCAAATTGCCACTTTTTTACACATTGGTCACATCCTTTTTAATTTTACCATCTTAGAACTTTTCGTTTCAAAAAATAAAAAAAATAAAAACGAAAATTCATAAATCAACATAATGCAACCAAAATATTATTATTTAAAAAACAAACACGTGACCACCAAAAATAAAAATAAAATAAAAAAATATATCAATGAGAAAAATTTTATCAACCGGAAGTGCATTTTTTCAACCGGAAATACCATCAACCAATGACCTATTCAACAGTTTTATTGGAGCGTGGTTTGTAGTGTTCAATTTCGACACCCGAGTCGTGTATTTTTATAAACATTTCTGCTTTAAAAATGCAGTGGGAATCGATGCAACGTTGTTTACTATTTTTGCACGAGTAGTAAGAAAATTAAATGCAATTTGCAAAATGGCGGTGTTTTTTTTTTTTGGGTGGATAAAATAATTAAAAACTTACGTGAAATTGCATTTTTTTTCCTTCCAATTTTGGCCACAGTAGCACACAGTTCCGCTCACACAGGTACAACCGATCGATTGTCGAGTCTCTGGATTATGTTTGTCGACTCCTACCACGTGCTGATCCGCAGTAATCGTGACCTTCGCTCTGATTGGTTGAAAATGCACACGGACTCGCGGAGTCTCCTCGCCTTTTTTCCCGTTAAATGTTTTTTTTAAAAGGAATTTAGATTGATTTATTTGATTTTTAGGTGCGGATACGATATTTTTTTAGTGTTTTAGTTAGGTTGAATCAGAATGAAACTCGTTTTTATTTCACACAATGGACGATTTAGTTCGTTCAATGAGGTACCATGCTGTGGGTAGTGGGTATGACCTCTAGTGTCAGAAAGATGCTTATTGTGTAACATGTTTTTGTTTATCGCAGAAAATAAAATAAAATTTGCTAGTTAATTCTCAAGGGTAAAAGTTGAACTATTTATGAGTGTAATGAATAAATAAAAAAAATTGTAATAGTAAAATTCTTGTTTTATTCGAAAGGAGCAATGAACTTCAATAAACTCTACACTATTTTTTATTCTCTCTCCCTGTAATCAGCACTAACAAAAAAAAATAAATAACACAAAAATAAAAATAAATTTATTTTTTCAATAACAAAACAACGCAATAAATCTTCCATTTTGTTTTTCCAAAATAAAACCCAACAACTTTTTCCCAACCAGCCATTTTGTAGTCGGCGCCATCTGACGCCAACATATCCAACTTCTCGCCGTAACCATGACAACACTCTCCAAACAAACAACAAACTCGATTTCTCGCTCACAAAATGCTCGTCCCGATATTCACCCTCAACTTAAACCACCGTTTTCTGACCAATCGGGTGGCCATCGGCATGTACGACGGCAAACACCCGTGTTTAACGGCCGCAACAACCGCCGACAAAGTGCTCATCCACTCCCCGCACTTGCGAGGAACCTTCTTGGGCGGGAGAGTGTTCAGTCACGCGGTCGCATCCGACATCTCCCTGCTGAACATCAACCAATCAGTGAGCTCGTTGACTGCCGGTAACTTGATCCCGAATGGCTCGAACGACACGTTAGTAGTGGGCACACCGAACAGCGTGTTGGCGTACGACGTTTTGAACAACTCGGATTTGTTTTACAAAGAGGTTTTTTGTTTACGGTTTCGTTTAAATCGAAACTTGGTTTCGTTTTTAACGGAAGTGTGTTTTTCTAGCTACCGGACGGTGCAAGCTCGCTAGTTATAGGGGAGCTTGGTTCTTCCCAAAGCCCAACTGTTGTGATTGGTGGGAATTGCTCGTTGCAAGGGTTTAATAGTGAAGGAAAAGATGTTTTTTGGACGGTGAGTTTGGAGTTTAGTTTTATTTAATTTTATTAAAAAAATATTTATTTTAGGTGACTGGGGATAATGTATCTGCCTTGTCATTGGTTGATGTGGATGAAGATGGGGAATTTGAGGTAAAAATGATTTTTAACAAGTTTTTCTAATGAAATTAAACAGAAATAATTTCTTTTTCAGTTGTTGGTTGGTTCTGAGGATTTTGATATCAGGATATTCAAAAATGAAGAAATAATTGCAGAAATGACTGAAACCGAGGTAAAAATCAAATAGTGGCCTGCTGCAGGGGCGTAGCTACCATACCGCAGGCCCATGCGGTGCATGGGGGCCCCTTAGTTTTGAGGGCCCTTCAATTTCCA
>JAQIXU010001029.1:0-21556 GCA_034701245.1 Strigamia transsilvanica | reverse complement strand
GTGCCATCATATGAATTCAGTTTTAAGGCACTGGGAACTGTCAAATTCATTTTCCACGTGCACTTGATGAAATTGACCGCAACCACGATGACCTGTGAACCACGTGTCTCCCTCGGATGTTGCAAAAATACACCACTAGATGGCGCCATGTGCACTGCGCATGCGCACGTGTTATCACGCGAAAGGTGAATTGCTAAGTGATGTCGGTAGTATTGTAGGATTACGTTTGGGAATGTCATTGCTGTCTTTCTACATTTGCATTTTAAACACATGTAATTGGTGTCAGAGTAAGACAATGTTGATTAGTCCCAAAAGAGGCAATAAAATATGACTATGTCAAAGCTATCAACATGCAAGAATATTTAAAATCTTTATATCAAAATTGCAAGAATAATATTTAAAATCTTTATATCAAAATTGCAAGAATATTTAAAATCTTTATATCAAAATTGCAAGAATATTTAAAATCTTTATATCAAAATTGCAAGAATATTTTAAATCTTTATATCAAAATTGCAAGAATATTTTAAATCTTTATATCAAAATTGCAAGAATATTTAAAATCTTTATATCAAAATTGCAAGAATATTTTAAATCTTTATATCAAAATTGCAAGAATATTTTAAATCTTTATATCACAATTGCAAAAATATTTTAAATCTTTATATCACAATTATGTAACAAATTTAATATTTATATAAAAAAAATTCCTTCAAAGAATGTTAAACAAAGAGTTTTGGAAAAAGTTATACTCCGCATTTTTTTTCCCAACTCGGAATTTTGCAGAAATCCACGTGATCCGCATCTTCGTCCGATTATCGATTTTGTGCGTCCCCGATTTCTGCAAAACCCACGCAATCCGCATAAGCCGTCCAAATCAGCCCCATCCGCTTTGCGGGTGCCATCTGGGAAATATCTGGACGCGGACAATTAAAAAGGCGAAGTGTTCCCACAATTACATTTCCGCTTCCTCTTTTTCTCCGCATCAAATTCCTCCGTCTCCGACTCTTTCTCCACCTTCCTTTCCCTCCACCCGCCGTACCCCAGCTTTCTTCTCCCCCTCGCTTCCTATCAAGCACCTTCCGATTCGAATTTTTTTACAAACTGTCACTCGCGTCGAATTCGAGGCAAATTCGTGTCGATTTCGAGCAGAATTCGAGGCGAACTCGAGACTGGATGTTTGAAAACTATCATTCGCGTCCAACCAACTCGAGTCCCACCTCTTCGTCCTGCTCATTTCACTTTATCTTTATTTTACTTCATTATTACCACACCGGAAGAAGGAGGAGGAGGAGGAGGAGAAGTATGAGCAGAAGGAGGAGTATGAGCAGGAGAAGGCGGAGAAGGCATAGAAGGTGTAGAAGGAAAAGAGGAGGAGGAGGTGGAGGATTTATGAAGAAGGCGGAAAAAAGGTGTATTTGTGTCTGAGGGGTTGTTGCAGAAGCTGTCCTCAAACTCAAACTCGAGAAATATATTGTGCTAATGGGTGCACCATACCCGCGAAGAGGACCCTATGGGAAGTCCAGACGCAGATTCCGCGAGCAAGGTGCGAACGTAGGTAATTCGCGGAAACTCGGAAAAAAATCACTAAAACGCGAATATCCGGGCCGGAAACCACGTGAGCTTTATGCAAAACGTCTTGGGAGAAGGTCGGGCACATTTCGAAAGATGTGCGAATGCAATTAGCGCGTTTGACAACGACCGACCGGTGAACCCTGAAGAGCGACAATTGCGGAACGCGCGGATTAGTAGAGCTATACTGGACGTTGGTTTTTGATCAAAAACGTGAGTTTTTAGTTTCAAAATTTTAGTACCGATTTGCCAGGAGTAGTGGACGTTTTTTGTCCCAAGAAGCGTAAATGCCAGGGACGGGAAAAAAGAAACCCGAAGTTAAAAACTAACTATTTTAAAGTTTCGATTGTAATTGTTTCTCCTAGCATTTAGTTATTTCCTTTAATTTCTTGCCCAGCATTTTGCTCGTGACTATGAATTTCTAATCTCACTATTTTTCTGAATAATTTGACTGCAAGCCGCATAATAACGTCACATTTATTTATAACCTCAAACACCCAGAGACATGATCCAAACTGTCGAACGAACAAGTAAGATAAATAACAATATTTATTCGGAAGAGTTAATCGAGGAAGTCTCTAACTTTTTACATTATCACCATATTTTCAAACGTACTTTCCAGATAGTCTAAACTGTTAATCATTTGCGAACACCCACTATGCGTTTCATTACTTCTCACAGTTTTTCCCGAACGAGCAATTGCGGCGTAAAAGAAACAACAACACTTGCACTTTCACTTTTGCTCTCACTGCTGTTTTCCTGACTGGGATGAGGATTCATCTGTTGGAAACGAAGAAAACTTTTCACCTAAAACGGCCGTTTTAATTTTAAAAAGTGTTTACTTTCACTCACATAAAATACTTATGAACTTTCAAGCCTTGTCAAGTCCTGGTTTGAAGCTATAAACTGTGATGCCACACCTAAAACTAATATAAATACAATGTCACATTTGTGTTATATTTATTAAATAATTTAATATATTTATATTTACATATTATTTGTGTTTGATTTACCTAAATTCTTCGTACACATCAGCAGCTTTTTCTTGGATTAATGGCCCGCTCATAGGGTAGTGCTTGGTCCTTGCTTTTTGGAACCATTCCCACATGAGTTTGTTTATTTTGTCGTAGACAGGTTTTCGTTTACGTTTTCTTTTCACGTTGCTCGCGCCGTTTTCGTCCCATTCTTCTTGCAGTGTTTGTTTTCTTTAATCACATTGATACGATCTTCGAGCGAGAGTAATTCGCATTTCCTCTTCGAGTCTTCGTTATTGGAGAATCCATCGGACTTGAGATTCATTTAAAATGAACTATTATGGGCACGATGCGGGTTGTAGCGCCTACTGGTGGTTGGGTTAGCAACTTTTACAGTTTCCAAACCACCAAACTTGGTACGAATGATACAACTAGTAACAATAGTATTAATAAAAATAAAAATAGGAAAAAATCATTTTATACTTTTCAACTCATTCGCAACGTAAATCTGAACGATTCCGGAGTGTCCTAAATACTGAACGGCTCTGGTTGGTGCGTCCTTCTGGGACACCGTAGAGCGGGAGGCTTCGGAGAAACATTCAAACTATTTGCTTAATTACACGTTCTCTAATTAATTATTTAACTCGAATAAAACTCAAACTGATGTAATTCTTTTTGTATATTTTAATTTTTCTAATAAAACAGTTATTTTCAAATCAAAATTTAAAATCCGCAGCGCACTCTAGCGCAGTAAACGCGCGGCTACTGTTGTCCGTGCGTGGTTGGCTGATGCAAGCGATAATGTGTAATCGTTGAGGCTGACGGGTCTAAGTTGCTCATTCACATTTCCAATTTTCGCTTTGTCAACATCGTGCAGTCAATTTTTTTATCTTTGAAAATGCCTAAAGGTGAGTTAAGATACCCAAATCGGACCGATCTACTCGATCCTGGCCCCGCAATCGCACGAACGTCCAACGGAAGCGCAATATTGATACAAGTTAGGAAATTGTGTTGATTTCAGGAGGTGGCGGCGGCCGTGGTTATAAAGGAGGCCATAAGGGCCAGAGAAGGCATTTCACAAGTCCCGAGGAACTCGAAGCGATGAAAGAGAAAGAAGAGAGGGAACGAGAATGGCGGGTAATGTGCACGATTTGGAAATTGATTTTGAAATGGAAATTAAAATTAAAATTTATTCTTTTTTTTATGAAAACTAATAAATTGTGTAGGAACAACGAGGCGACGAGTCGTCCGAAGAAGAGAAAGAAGCTGAGGAAAATAAATCGGAAACGGCTGGATCCGATGATGAGTCGAAGAAAAAAGTAGTCCTATTTTGATTTAAGGCATTCTAGGCGTAAGTGGATGTCTAATTGGGTGTGTTTTTTAGGGACCTAAAGGTGCTGAGGAATTGTTGGAGGTGGATAATCCCAATCGAATAGTCAACAAGACGAAAAAAATCAATCAGTTAGATCTATCGGCAGATGCCAAGCCTGAGTTATCTCGGAAAGAAAGGTAGGTTTGCTGTTGCTGCGATTAATAGAGATTGAATTTGTTTTTAAAAATTTGTTTGTCAATTATTTTTTGCTAGAGAGGAGATCGAGAAGCAGAGAGCTAAGGCTAATTACTTGCGACTTCACGCTGAAGGGAAGACCGAAGAAGCTCGCGCTGATTTAGCCAGATTGGCTATCATTAAGAAACAGAGGGAAGAAGCTGCCAAAAAGAGGGAAGATGAAAAACTAGGTGATTTGATTATTGATTATTATACTCTACTGATCAAAGCGGACCAGAGAAATTTGAATTTTCCCGCAATTTACATATTTAATTCAATTGTTTTTGATCAATTTAGTCATTTACATGTTGGATTCAGTCAGTTTGGTCAATTTAGATGTTGAATTGAGTCGTTTTGGCCAGTTTAGTGTCCTTTGCAACGTGGGTCTAAATTTACTCAAACTACTGCATTCAACATCTAAAACCGGTCTAACTAAATCTTCCATTTAGACTTACATTTAAACACGTTTGAATTGAATATCAAAATGGCGGGGGAAATGAAAACTGAACCGAAACTGTTTTTCAGCGAATTAATTGATCGTAACGTTTGTTTTGCAGCACGAGAGGCGGCCAAGGCAGCTAAAACAGAAAATCTGAACAAAGCTTTGGGCAAGGGTCGGAAAACGTGATATCACGGACAGCGACAGCGCACGATGCTTATTTTATATTGTTATGTATGAGCTGCAAACGATTGATCGATTGATTGATTGCATGTATTTAGATAACAATTCACTAAAACAAAATAATTGCCGACAACTTAATCTGTCCCCAAAACAAAAACATGAATAAATACAAACGTTAAACTATTGAACACAAATCGCTACGGACTCGATTTTTATAACAATTCTCTGCAAACGAGAAAAACGAGATAAAATCGGTTTCGAAATATCGAAATCTTTTATTTGATAAAAACTTTAAGGAAAACGACCGCGAGAGGGCGTTACGTTCTATGTAATGGCATCGACGTGTGAAGATCAAATTCGTTTCTATTTCCATTTCCATTTCCATTTCTTCCTATAAACTGAAAGATGAGGCGCAGAAACGTGCGCTGGAATTAGCCATCACCTGTGATGAAACGTTTCACGGCTATTGTATTGTTTCGGTATAAACATGTGACCGTTTTCAGCGCGCTATCGACACTCGTTTGTTTTTCATTCGTCGTGGGATTACTCGTGCTAACGCGACAAGCCAAAATACGTTACGATGCCATTCAAAAATTCCACCGCTTGCAAGAATACGCGGGCCAGGTATAAGTTTTTAAAAAAAAAGGATTAAGATGGATTTTTGATTTTAATTTTTGTTTTATTTTTAAAGGTAAAGACTGTGTCCGAATCTTTGCAAGCTTTGGAAGAAAATGCTCAAGCTTTGGAAGATGATGTTAATCAATTGAAACAAATTGCGCAAGAAAATTTAGATTTGACCGCGAGATCTACAAATGTCCCTCTTGATACCTCATAAGGATTGAATAAAAGCGAAGAGAAAAATTTTTTATGATTATTTTTGTGGCAAATCATGTCCGCCAGTTTTCTTGTAAGATTGTTTTGAGTTGAAAAATTAGCGATTTTTTTTATTCGTAATGTTTGCCGATGTATTTCTGCAGTGCCAAAGTTGATTCAAACCAAATATTATGTTTAAAGATTTATTGTTATAATTTATTGTTATTGTGTTTAGTTATTTATTGATTCGAGATGTGATGTTTTTAGCTTTATTTTGATTTTTGGTGTTTGGTTTTTGTAGAAAAATGATATTAAACGTGGATTTAAAAATGATGTTTGTATTTTTATTTATTATGATTTAAATATCGAATTATTATTTTTTTTTTGCAATTCTTTTCGGCCAAGTTTACACTAAAAGGTGAGTTGAGTAAACTTTTGATTTCCTAGGAGAAGAAAATCATATTTTATTTTTCATAATAATTGAACAATATTCTGCGCTCTATTGTACACTTGAACATCCGCATCGTCTGAAATTCAGAATAAATAACGGCATAAATAAAGGCGAATTAAATTTAATTTGAAACAGTAATTTACCTTTTTCATTCGATTTCGTCCATTTTTCATCGATTCCATTAACGACGCATTCTGCTTGTTCGCGTAACTTTATCCTCGCATTTCCTACTATACTACTCGAATATTCAACTATCACAGCAAATTCCTCATCGGTAAACTGGAAATAATAATGATACAGATATTAAATAACTGTTTTTTTGTTTTGTTTTGTTTTTAAATTGAATAAATAAATATTTCTTACTGTTGTTTTGAACATGTGTTTCAGTAACCACGTCTGCCGCACTTTCATAAATTTCCAATTTGATTTGTCCGTGCGCCAACAGTTTACGTATTTAAGCGCTTCATCCTTGCCAATCGTTGAAATATCGACCTCACCGCGCTTAGATTGTCTTTTTCTTAGTTTATTTAGCCGAGTTTTTTCTCTCTTCTTCGTCAATTCTTCTTTACTTGCTTTACGTTTCACCGCATCTTTTTGTTTTTCCGCCGTTTTATGCTCGCACGCGGTTTCTGCAATTTCCTCGTCTTCGTCGTACGCTTTACTCAAGTTTGACCGATTTTTCGCTTTTCCCATTGAGATCTATAAATAGGCCTACCACACGTCCCGGTTTCAGAGATTTTTTTAGTCGATTTTATCGATTTTTTAGTCGATTCAATCGATATTTTAGTCGTTTTATCGATATTTTAGTCGATTCAATCGATATTTTAGTCGTTTTATCAATATTTTAGTCGATTTTATCGATATTTTAGTCGATTTTTTCCTCCTGTCCCGGTTGGTTGCTGGGAAATATGGTAGGCCTATGTATCTACGACCTAACCAACTCGTTCATTTCCAGTCCGCAAATCTGGAAAGCAATCCAGCAAACGGCATCACCATCAGCGAGCAATCCCTGGTCATCCAATCGGTGCAGGCTCAACACGCGGGCCCGTATGTATGCGTTGTCGTCAACAGTGAAGGCGAAGGTCAAAGCGAAGCGTTTAACTTACAAATAAGACGTAAGAAGATGCTAAAACGTCGTAAAAACCAAATTTGACTGCGTTCTCCGATTAGATAAACCCGTTTGCTCGCAACAGCAACAACTCACGTACGCTTTCGTGCGGTACAACCAAACGCTCGCGATTTCGTGTCGAGTTGATGCGCACCCGCCAGTCGTGACCTTCCATTGGACCTCGGCGTCGGCCAAGGGTACCAAGACGTTACTGCCTTTCGAATCGGACCAAACTACCAGCTCTGTACTCTATACGGTCCGCTCGGAATCCGACTTGGGAAGCGTGTCGTGCTGGGCAAGCAATCAGGTTGGGACGCAGGTCAAGCACTGCGTTTTCCAAATCGTCTTTGCCGGTTAATTCAATTTCGCAAATGTTTGCAGTTTTTACTCGGCTGATTTCTCTTTTCCTCAGAAAAACCTCACCCGCTTGAAAATTGTACGGTTTACGACATCGGGGATTCATCACTAAGAGTTCAGTGCGTCTCTAGACACGACGACGGGCTGCCGCGCAATTTCACGATACAAGTGCACAACGGCGAGACGACAAAAGTGAGCACGTACTTACTGTATATATGCAAATCAATCAACATTTTAATCTATTACTCTGCAAAAAATGGCGCTGTGAATGCTAGGTTTCGTCGACTTGTCACTAGTTGCGGAATAAACATTTTAAACCGCTTTCTCATATTTTACATTTTTCCAACAGCTAATAAAAGCGGAATCGAAGCCAAGTGCTCATTTCAACGTTACCGAACTTGAACCGATGCAAAAATACATGTTTATACTCTACACAAGTAACGTCAAAGGAAACAGCGATACAGTTCAACTGGCAGCTCAAACGCTCCAATCCAATCAAAGCCACACAGCATTAAATGGGCAAAGCAAGTCAAATCCTTTTTTTCCAGCTTCAATCTTCAATAATAGAAATATACCCTTGCAGATGGCAACAACGATGTTTCTGCCATCCCCGAATGGCACGTATCAAGCGCACTTCTCGCATTGCTATTGGCCTTAGTTGTAGCAACCATTTACATACTGAAATACAAAAAACGACAAATGCAACTACAACTCACCCAAAGGTGTAAAAATTAACTCTCCATTTTTAAAAATGTTTTTATTTTATGTTTAATTCATACTGTAGGTGTGATCATAGCTTGGAGACTCCACTTTTCTCGAGTGATCACCATCAACTGCGGGAAGAAATCACCTACCGCAAAGGCAGTAAAAGCCACAAGCCGAATCTGCATATTGTCACTGTCCATTTTCCTTTATGTTTCAGATCCCCATTGGCCGCTCTGGCCATGGTGCAACAGTTGCAACAAACAAGAGCACCGTGTCTACGACGTGTACACCAACTCGACCGATGACCAACACGAAATTCCTTCGCAGCCAAAGCAATGGCGTCGAGTCAAATTCCAAGAAAACCTACAAACCATTCTGCTGACCAACACTAAATGCGAAGAAAACGCAACCGCCGAGTACAAACATGAACACCGACGCCAATCGTGGATAGAAATGAATTTTTAAAATTCCCACCTCATTTCCTTACAATATTGATCACAAAAAAACACTATCTATTCAGGAAGTGCACAATTACCAACCCCCAATACCCATTAAAAAAAGACCGAAATCAACAGGTGTTGGAATTTAATAACGGACACAGGACTCCACCACTTCCGGCAAGGGTCCTCATGAATTAATAACATGCCTTTGTGCCATTATTGGAAGTTTTCTTTGTAAGTTAATTTCTTGATTAATGTAAGTAAAGGCTTGACTTTCATACAGGAATGATGCCTCCGCCTGGTCCCTAATGTCTAAAGCCTGTTAGGGCTAGTTGGTTAAGCTTCCACCACCCCCTTCCACCAGAGGCCAACTTAACTTATTTACCTGACCTTCCTCTGCGGTTGTTTCTGGCCTTCGCGCTTTGGTTGCACATCCATACAATTACAATAAGAAGTATCACAACCAATGACCCTGTGATGACTGCGATCATGTGTTTGAGCTCAAATCTGAATGCGATTGGTATCTTGCTGGCATCGTCGGACATTATTTCAGGCATTATAGTTCCTAAAAGAATTGGTGTGTTTTTATTGCTGAATTTGTGTGTTTATATTTGGCATCGTACCACCATCAAGAGTCAAAGTGGCAAACGTATATTCGGCAGCAGCGGTTCCGGCACTGCTGTGTGTGATCATTCGTAGGTTGTACCAAGTTGCCGGTGACAAGTCGGACAAAACAACCTTATGTGAGTCTGGTTTAACGTCATCGGACAAAAGTCTCCATTGAGCAGCAGTGCGAGTTTTATACTCGATTACGAAGTATTTGATGGGGCATTTGTCGACCAACCACGAATCGAGATTGAGGGTAATGAAAGATGACCGTGCATCAATCAGTGATGACTTGGCTGGAGAAATTGGAACTAAACATTGAGAAAATACTTTTAATTTGAGTTTTACGTCTCGAATAGTTCACTGCTGATTACCACTGCCTTTGGTCCCCGTTGGCATTACGCGTGTTGCTTTTCCCCGTCCTAATTTGTTGAATGCAACCATGTATAACTGATATTTAGTGCCACAGTGCAAACCGTCCAAATGGTAGAAATTTACAGCCCCATCCAAATCGACCATGTCCCAGTCATTTTGCTCGTGTTTGTAGAACAATTTATATCCCAGTATCGGACTACCGCCATTTCTATTGACTTTCCACTGTATGTCAATGGATGATGTAGTGACCAATGAAATTTCTACAAATGGAATTCCAGGGGGCGCTGCAAATGACTAAACAACTATTAATTCCGAATTGATTACCGTATATCTTCGATTTGTCCGCGGGTCTCCATTAGCCCGCGGATCTCGTTATCATGCGGGGGTAAAATCAAATATAGCAAATAACGCGCATATCTCGAATAGCGTGCGGATCTCGAATAGTGCGCGGGTGAAATGTCACGTATCCAAAACGCATTGGATTTCGATGATTTCGATTGGTTTTCGACTGTTTCCAATTGGTTTTTGATCGGTTTTCGACTGTTTTCAATTGGTTTTCGATCGGTTTTCGACTGTTTTCAATTGGTTTTCGATCGGTTTTCAACTGAATTCAATTGGTTTTCGATCGGTTTTCGACTGTTTTCAATGGGTTTACAGCGGTTTGTAATAAGCCGCGGGCCTCTAATTGCTCGCGGGCCTCTGATTGAGCGCGGGGATAAAATTTATTTTGCAAATAGCGTGCGGGTGCGCCATTAGAAGATATACGGTATTATTTTTTGCATTCTATACATTGGATAGTTAGGTCGTAAGTGATGTAATCTTGTCCGTGGTCATTCTTGATGTGACAAGTGTAATTATCAGTGTCCTGTTCATTGGCATTCTTGAGCAAGAGCGATCCGTCGGCAAGGGCATTGTATTTGTTATCGCTCAAATCTAGAACATTTCCACTCCCAAAAATAGAGAAAAACAGAAAATTAAAAGTACAAAGGTGGAAATGCTTCTTACTCATCCATTCCTGTTGTGGATGTGGCATCCCAACTCTTTTACAAGCCAACAACACGTCATCTCCTAGAGTGGCGACAATAGACTTTCCAAATCCTGCAATTCTAGCTGCATCTGCAATGGAGATACAAATTGCTCGACCAAATCTCAGGATACTTAACTGGACTCACGCGATTTATTGTTTGGGGACTGTGAAACAACTCGACTACTGTGTCCTTCACCGATCGATGTCGAGGCAGTTACCTTGAATTGGTAGGTCTCGCTTTGTTTCAAATTAGTTACTTCGTAGTTCGTTGCATTTCCATGTACGGTAATTCTGTTGGTTTTCTCCTGTGCGAAACAAGTGTGCCCAATAAGAGTGTTGCAGGAAAGTCAAATCCATATGCAGGTCATTGTACGGGTAGTTTGATGAACCCTTTACTACTAAATTGCGCAGTACAAGTCGGCTGGTTTCCAGAACATACTTGCATTACCTTACTTCTACTTTATCTGAGCTTACTTTACTTTACTTTACTTCCAAGTGTGAACCTAGCTTAACGATATATGCATTACCTCGTTAGTTGTTCCCGATTGCTTTACGTAAACTGTGTAGTGCGTTATGAGGCCGTTGGGATGTGATGGGTCTTTCCACGCAACTAGAACCGATTGTGCAGAAACTGGGAAAACTTTTATATCGGATGGTGCGCCTGGAACTTTGATGGGGGAAATGATTTTAGGGGGAATGTGAGGAATCAGGTTCTAGCTGTTCTTACTGTCTTGAAATGTTTTGCAGAATATTGGTTCACTTTTCACTCCGTCTCCTCTTCGGGTTGTAGCTAAAACTTGCACGCTGTAGTTGGTGAATTTTTCTAAATTCAGCAGTGTTAATTTAGTGGATGAATTGGATGCTTGGACTTCTGGTACACTGGTTTCTACTGTGGAATGAAATGACTAATAGCTGTTTTACATCTTTGGAATATTGTAGGGCACTTACTTTGATCGGTGACTGGTTTGTATGTCACTTTAAAACCTTGTAGGACTCCATGAATACTTGGTAATGGGGGTGGTTGCCAGGTTACATGCAAGCTTTGTGAGGATAAAACTGAACATTTAACCTCTTGAGGTGGTTTAGTTGGAACTAGAACATAAACACTTGTTGATTTAGTCTGCTTTCAGCGCACAACTATACAACAAGTTACTGCAATTTTAAACATACTTTCTTTGGCGTTTAAATATTTTTCATTTAAACAAGCCTTTAAACAAATTTTGTTCAAATGGCCACCCAGTGGTCACTCGCCTAACCCTGGCAACAGATGCACCCAGTGGTCCAAGAGGAGCCAATAGGCAAGGGCAAACAGTAAGTCCGAGCGGACAAATGAGTCTTAGCTTGACCGTGGTGATCAGCCGCATCCGACTGTGCTCCGTGACTCTCTCTTGGCCATGGCAGCCCAGACTTATCTGATTGACATGTTGGCTCTGCCATACATTGGGACCACCGGAAGAGGTCCGAAGACCTCTTCCTGTGTGCAGCTCCACCTGGTAACATGGGGCTGCCCAGGGCGGCCTCCGATACGGTATTGACCGGTGTCCGGTCACAAATACGCATTTAAACACTTAAAGAAAACTAGCAATTTTTACTGCTTTCTGAAGTAACAGCAATGATTTGTTTCGACAGTGGTCCTTTCCCGCCATCATTGAAAGCCTGAACAACAACGCTGTATTGAGTGAACTTGTGAAGATCATTGATGGGCAACGAGAGAGTTGCCGTGTAATCCTCCGGAACTTCCAACACACGAAACTGATAAGCACCGGACGAGCTAGCAATTTTATACCCAATGTTATATCCCTTTATGATGCCATTTCTCAGTTGCATATGAGGAGCCTGGAATTGAAACTGTCAATCATGATTGTCGGTGAATGTTTTGTAGATTTTTACCTCCCACGAAACTTTTAAACTATTAGAATCAGTGGCAATGATGTTTACATTCAATGGTGGTCCACCAGGTGCTGTAAGGAAACTGGATGATTGGTACTGCAGACTGGAGTGCTTATGCAAGATTTCGTACCTTGATCAGGCATTGATACATCAATTTGTGTACTGGGTACACCTAAACCAATGTCGTTGCCAGCAATTATTCGAACGTGGTAGTTGGCTGATGGCTTTAAGTTGCTGATTGCTGACTGCAGTTTATGACCTGGAAGTGTGAGATTTCGAACTCCAGATTCCCATTTATCTGGTAGAATTTAATTTTTAATTTTTATTTATAAATTGTATTTTCATTCTGTTTGTATTTCTACCTGAGGTAAGTTTGTATTGCAAAATGTATTTGTTAATGGGGATATTTCCAGTGAATGGTGCTGTCCATTCTACGACAACAGTTCGGTTTTTAGCTTCAATCACACGGACATCTTTAGGACGATCTGGTTTTTCTAGTTGTAGATAATATATTACGTTAAAAAATTGTCAATGAGTTGGTGTAATCAATTTCTTTTGAAATGACTCCATAATCTACTTTCATGGATTGGTATACTGTATAGCCATATAGAATCATCAAAAATTTTTCTGTGGAGGGGCGAAACATTGATTGCCAATGTAGGAATTTGCATATGGGCCATAAACTGAGTTTTCAAAGCACTTTTTAGTCAGAAACTTAGTTTTTTGCCCATATCTCTGGAACAATGCCAGATATGCAAATTCCGACACCGGCAGTCAATTTTTTTTAGCTCATTTGGCAAGTTTCCAGCACTTTTTAATTTTTGGCAGATTTTGGCCATAGGAATTGAGCTAAAAAATCTATTGCCGGTTTCGGAATTTGTATATCAGATCCGACCCCCTCTGCACTTTCCCTGCCAAAAAGAGTCAGCAGGTTGGTGGAGCTAGTTGTAGAATTTTTGAATCCCATCACTGTAGGGCCCCCCGATTATTTTAGAGCCAAGGGCACTGCGTCTTCTCACCGCTCTCTCTCCTGTTGGTTTCGAATCGGCACGACCGGCGAGGTCTTGCGACTTTGCCTGTTGCCGATTCGGATCGAACTGGGGCTTCATGGTCAAGAACACGTGCCCCTCACTTCTGGTTCCACCCTGCGAGAGGTCCAAAGACCGCTTCCGGTGTGCAGCTCCACCTGGTGACGTGCGCTCACAAAAGTGAGTTGTCCAATTAATATTATTTTTTGCTTCTTGTATACAATAATAAAAGTATTTATCTCCTAGATTAGGAGTGTGGGTCATTCCTATCAAAATTGAACGTGTTGGCCCTCAGGCATTTTATATAACCAAACCAAGAACTATCAGGCTAAATGTTGCATTCTCTGATCCATATGAATTCTCAGCACTGCATATGAAAGAAGCCGAGTCTTTCCTGCCAGCTTTTTTTATGGCAAATTCGGATGTCACACTTCCGGTATCATTAGATTGCTTGATTACATAGCTGTTTAAAAAATATGATCAAGGGCGTTAGATGAATCATTTCTCAATAAGTATCAAATCATTTGACGTACTCGTCTCCATTACTATTTGGATGAAGCGCTCGTCCGTTGATGTACCACGTAAAAGCCATTGGTCGATCGCCATGCGCCACACACTTAAAATGAACCGAATCACCTTTTTGGACCGTGTTATTTTGAAATTTCTTATGTAGTTGAGGAGGAACTGCTGAAAAGTAAACCCCATAACACCAATTCCAAGATCACCAGCAATTCATTCCATACTTACAACTAATGGAAAGGAGAGCAACTTCGCTAATACTACCAATTGGGTTTTCGGACGAGCAAAAGTAATAACCAGCATGGTTTGAATTAACATTTTCAATATGAAGGGAACCATTGGTAAGAAGCTGGACACCAGTTCCGTCTTCGACTTTGTTTTTTCTGCCTCTGGCATCCGAGCCTGAACAAAAACAAAAACAACAAACAAAAACAAAAACAACAAACAAAAACAAACAAACAAACAAAAACAAACAAAAATTTATTTGGTTTTGAAAGTCACTTGCTAGTGGTAGATTTGCTATCAAACCTTCAACTTTGTACCAAGTTGTTGTGGGTTTTGGAAATCCAGTAGTTTCACAAGGCATCATAGCTGAACTTCCAATTGGTACCTTGGTATCAATAGGTTGAGTGATCCATTTTGGTAATTCTACAGTAAAAACAAACTGGCTGTTTTATTTTATATTGGAAACTGCCAATAGCTCCTACAAAGTTATTTCATGGACAATTTTTCAAATTTTTCATTAATCTTTATTGATTTTTGAAATTAGTCCCAGTCCCAGTTAAAAACTATATGATTAATTGGATTAATACAAAGTTCCTTTCCTTCATTATACTGATTACTGGAACGTATTATTTACCATTAACTGTTATTGATGCAACAAATGTGTCAGTTCCAGCCATGTTTTTAGCAACACATGTGTAATTGCCATCATGTTTCTTAGTCACTGGGTCAATTGACAGGACACTGGAGTAATCATCTAAATTATGCACACTAACAGAAGGTTGTTGGGAAGCAATGTGATTGTCTTTGAACCAAGATATATTCAATGGTAAGTCTCCTCGGCTGACTACACACGACAATCGAACTAACGTGCCCTCAACCAAATGCCCATCTTGGAAGGTAAATGGAACAATTTTTGGAGGGACTGCAAAATAGAAGAAGAAAAGAATACTAATCACTTGATTGTCATACCATTGACAACAAGGATTGCCGTCGAGCTGGCGGAAGCTGCAGAGTTTGCCGCCGTGCAAGTGTAGTTGCCACTGTGAGTTTGTTGCACTTTCTCTATGGTTAGCATACTGGAAAATTGATCAACTTGTCGTACATTAACACCCTCATGATTAGTTAATGGTCGGTTATCTTTCAGCCATTTGATGGCAATTGGAAGATCCCCTTGATAAACTACGCATGAAACCCTCGCAAAAACTCCTTCGAATAATTGATCGTCTTGGAAGGAGAATGGAATGATCTTTGGGGCCGCTGAAAACAATTCAAACAGTTTGATTAGCAATTACCATTAACTATCAAGGTGGCAGTGAATTGAGAACTGGTAGCGCGGTTAGTAGCCACACAAGTGTAGTTCCCAGTGTGGCCGCGCGTGACACTGTGGATGGAAAGCATGGAGTAGTTATCGTCAACACGTTTAATTTCTACATCCGTTTGCTTTATTGCTATTCCATCTTTCAACCAAGCAAAAGTGACTGGAGCATCTCCTTCAACTAGCCCGCACATAACCCTCGCTTGCCCGCCTTCCACCACAGACTTGTCTTGGAACGAGAAGGGAATAATCCTGGGCGCAACTGGAAAAGAAACCCTCGAATGGATTAAACCAACGAATTGATTATTTACCGTGAACCAGAAGTTGCGCCGTGTGGCTGACCGTCACCGCCCGATTTGATACAACGCACGTGTAATTCCCCGTATGGCCGGAAGACACACTCTCAATACTCAGAGAACTCGTGTATTGGTCGTATTGACGCGTTGCCACGTCTTGCAAAGAAGTAGGGATCGGGCGATCGTCTTTTGACCATTGGAAAGTCAACGGCGGATCTCCTTGGCTCACAGCACAAGTGATATGTGCACGCATTCCTTTGTAGAATTGATCATCCACAAAGGCAAAGGGAATAATCTTTGGAGGAACTGCAAGGCAATAGAGAAGATATGAAAACCATTACCATTGACGTTTAATACGGCCGAATGTTCCACGGTTATGGCCGCATTTCTAGCTATGCAAGTGTAGTTGCCGTTATGTTTGGGAGTTATGTGTCCTATGTTAAGGATGCTTGAAAATTCGTCTAATTGTTGGATTTTAATGTCTAATTCGGTTGGGATTATAGAATTGTCTTTGAGCCATTGGATCGTGATGGGTGAGTCGCCCTCACTCACGACACATTGAAGTCTAGCTCTCATGCCTTCACGCAGTAAGTCTTCTTGGAATGAAAATGGCATAATCTTTGGAGCAACTGAAAAATTTATGAATAACGGTCCCAAGTGTAGTTCTGTTTTTCGCTTATACGCAAATCCTCTCATTAGGGCTTACAACTGTTAGGATTTAAGAGCCCAGGCAGAAATTGGAGACAAGTTTAATTTCGGTGAACATTGACAGTGGTATCACTAGAGGGTTGCAAAGGATGCAAAAATTGCATAAAGATGCAAAAAAAAATACAAAAAGGATATGAGGTCTCATAAATTGAGCAACATTACCAAAATTTTTGAAGTTTTAGCATTTTTAACAGACTTTTTTTTGCGTTTATTGCATTTTATTTGCATTTATTGCATTTTCTTTGCATTTATTGCATTTTCTTTGCATTTATTGCATTTTATTTGCATTTATTGCATTTTATTTGCATTTATTGCATTTTCATTGCATTTATTGCATTTTTCTCTGCATTTATTGCATTTTCTTTGCATTTCTTTGTATTTTCTTTGCATTTATTGCATTTTCTTTGCATTTCTTTGTATTTTCTTTGTATTTATTGCATTTTCTTTGCATTTATTGCACTTTCTTTGCATTTCTTTGATTTTTTTTGAATTTTTTGGATTTTTTTTGGCTATTGGCTATTGCAGGTCAAGCACTAACCAGAGGATTCACTAAACCATTTGCTTTAATTTCCAAACAACACCCAACTAAAGCAATCAAATATACTCTTCCAAAATTCAACTATTAAACTTTCAACTCACTCATGACCACTATCTTAATGGTTCCAATCGCAGTCTCATCCTGAATGTTTGATACTCTACAAATATATTCCCCATCGTCCAGTCCCTTCTTCACTTTAATTACATTCAGCGTACCGTTCGAAAACACCGTTTGGTGAAGCATTCTTGGCAAATCCTTCAAATCTAAACGCAAAAACATCAATTTTCCATCACTAAACACCGTAAACAAGCGACTACATCAAAATCCTACCTTTTTCCCACTCAATATTGCTTATTGGATACCCATAAAACGGACAATTTACAGTAAAATCGTTCCCGGCCACCACAGTTCTCTCAATTGGTGCGCGCATTCCCAATTTACCTGTACAAAATGCCATTTTTACACACCACATTTCTTATTTTCAGGTGACATTTACCGTAGACGTTAACTCTTGCACTAAAACCATTGCTTCCTGCATCGTTCGAAGCTTCGCATGTGTAGATTCCGCCGCTCGTAACCGACACCTTGCGCCGTTTTAATGTACTGACAAGCGCGCCATTTTCTATTTTCTCATCGATTGTAATTCCGTGTGAAATGCCTAGTTTTTCATCCTCCAAGAACCAGTTTATTGTCGCAACCGGATGTGCTTTACACTCTAGTTCAATGTTTTCTCCAGGATATACCAGTTTCTCTTGAAAACCCTTGATTATCAAAGGCTTATTGTCTGCAACAAATGTAATCAATAACTTGTTCTTTTAGGCGGGAACTTCACGTGTACCTTCCAAGGTGACCGAAGCAGTTGCATGGACCATGTCTTCGTCGGATTTTGCAAAACATTGATAGATTCCACTTTGGTCTGGATTCAGGGTTTTGCCAATAGCTTCTGGAAGGATTTTCCCGCTTTTGTACCACGAAATAACGACATCTGATGACGCTTTTACGTCGCATACTAAATTCTGTTGACTGTGCAATTCCAGACTAATCTCCATGGTTTCTGCGAAAACAAAAAACAAAAAACAAAACAAAAACACGGAGTTTCATTTGTTTCTCATGGTTTGGAAATCTCACTTTGGACTCTCAAAATGAGTTCTTTTCTTGCAGATCCAACAACGTTTTCTGCAAGACACACGTATGTCCCAGAATCAGCTTCTTCGACGTTTGAAATAATTAGCGATAGCTCGGTTGTTTTTGAATTCCCCTTCAAATCAACAGGCGTTAAAGTGCCTTTGGAATCTTTTTTGAACCACCTCAAGAAGAAGAAGAAAATAAAATGAATGTTACATTTTTGCATACAAGTATTTGATGAATACTTAACGGTCGGAGTTGGGTGGCCTTGGCACACGCAAGGTAGAACCGCTCGACTACCAGCCGGCGCCGTCACGCTTCTTTCAATATCGAGTATCTTCGAAGGAACATTCCCTTCGGACTCTGCAAAAACCCAGTTGGACAACGCGTGAGTGTTTTGGAACGGTCGGCGCATGGTCAGGCGAGACCACGTGGTCGCCGGACGCGAACAATCACTTAAATCCCCAAGAAACGACACAAAGAACAGAGAACTGTATTTAATAATGATATTTATTGGCAGGTTGTCTAGGGGCCAGTGCTCTTTTTTATCCAATGTCATCAAACAGCGAATACTTACCAGTGACAAATAGTTTTCCAGCCGTTTCACTCGTTTTCATCTGACCGGTAAGGCGGTGTTTCGCTACACAAGCGTAAGTTCTACCAGCATCAGCACTGTTCACATTCGAAATGAGCAAATCGCCAGTTTTGGTTACTGTGTACTTATTGTCTGTTTAACACAAATAAAAATCATTTCTTAGTCTCAACAAAAAGTTTTCTCAACATTCCCCTACATACCATCAAAAAAGGAAGTTTTAATTTCTTGCCCGTTGTCCTTAATCCAAGTGTCAACAACCACATAATTGCTGACTGTTCCTGGTACAATGCACTTGATGGCCACAGTGCTGCTTTTAGTAGCGAAGGCGTCGTAGACATGAGGCTCAAATGGCTGATCCATGACTGAAACACAACACAACGAGCAAATATAACACAAAACAAGAAACTTTTCTGCGATTTTCAACCTGCTTGGACGTGAACTTCTCTGCTGATGACCGTCCCAGCTGCGTTGTTTGCAATGCACTTGTAGGTCACGGCGTGCACGTCTTGTCGATAGTTCTTCGCCTCGAATGGAGGGAAGACCAAAGTTGCTTCATCCGTGACAATCCTCAGTTGGTTTATGTCGAACACGGGGTTTCCATCGGCTAGAATCCAAGTAATATTGCCGTTTGCAGCGCATGGGATTTTGGTTCCGCTGCTGTTTGAGAATTCGACGCGAAAAGGAGGCTCGTTGCTGAACCCAGGAGGTTTCAAAGTGTCTCCGAAACCTTAATGAAATGAAAGAAAAAGTTTATTAATGCAGCAGGATATAGTGAACACCGTTCCACCACACCTGTGTGCGGTTAATGGAGTTAAATTGGGATTTCGCGCTCGTGGTATGAAGCATTTGTCAGCGCAGGCACTGTAGCGTCATCTATTGGCAAGAATCGGACGGGGAGAATTTGCCGGGGAAAAAGCACGCTATTCGATTTGGGTTTCTTGGCTGAAAAATGAGCAAAATCGTCGTGGTTTTGGAGTGAAATTGTAGCTTTGTAGTAGGTATTCGTTTCGAGTGAATGTGGGGGGTAAAAGAAGTAATGTAGGTGTTTTTCTTTGTGAGTTTGTGATTCGTTGCCACTCGCAGCATGAGGATGTGAGTGAAGGTCATTGTCCCGATCTCTGTTGGTTTAGAAGAGAAAATAATGATGTGTGTTACCTTGGTGGATGGTGGTTATGAGTAGAATTAATACTCGGGATTTCGTGAAGAAGTCCATGGTGGGTAGTGTCTTCGATACACGAGGAATACGTGGATCTAGCCAATGGTGATTTTTCGTATAACTTGGCACGAAATTTGAATTTAATCGCAGCATCAAGTACAGTGATTATTCTACTTTTGTGATTTTGTTGGTGAAATCAATCACAAAAGTTGAAAAGCATAATCCAGTTCTAACACAAACACCAGAAAAGTCTAGAAACCACTAAAATCAGTAAAAGAAAAGTCTAAAAACCACAAAAATCAATAAAGAAAAGTCTAAAAACCACTAAAATCAAGAAATGTGACCATCTGCAGCCCAAACGACACTGGCCGACATCAACAAACTTTACCTACGGGATCTTACAAGGACATTTAAATCAACACAAATCTGTCTTCGCAATCAACCAAAATCGCAACTATTACGAAATGTGGCATTACCAAGTCTAAACCGTGCACGGTGCTTATTTAAAACCTACATGTTGTTGGCACACCTCCTCTCGGCGAATCTAATAACACTGTGGTGATATACTGTTAATTATGGCTCCTATTAACTTGTTCTCGATCATTTTCATTTATTGTTGTCACATTGCGACTACTGTACACTACCCGTTATAATCTTTATTGCTGGCCACTATGAGTGACCTTAGATGTACTGTGCAATCAGGAAATAACAACCCGCAAACAAAATCCGAATTATAGTAACATTTGCCCTTTAATATTCCGAAAAATACAGCAAAATACAAACCGTCAATCAAGTCGCAGTTTGCACAGTCCGCCGGTCGCCAGGGCACCAAACGTACACAAATCAAACGGGGGTCCATCAAACCCCCGCAAAAAAAAAAAAAAACCGCCAAAAAATATAAAAAACTTCTAAATTGCCGGAAAAATAAAAAAAACCAGCAACACGTCGCTTCTTCAACCGAAAACACTAATCCCGCCGATCCTTACTCCTCGTCCAAAATGATAATTTCTTCCTTGATAAAAAACTCCACGGTCTCTTCCTCCATATTATCCAAATGACTGTATAACTCATCCGTATCCACATCTAAAAAAAATACATCCAAACATCAAAAACAATCCAAAAAACAACAAAAAACAAATCCTACTCTCTCTCAACTCCAAGCGCAATTCCTTCTGGCTTTCGTATCTCTCCGCCTTCTCCTGCCGATACTCCTCGAACTCCTTCAACAGTCGCCGTCGCTTCTCGATCAACTCCTTGGACGCCTTGGTCCGACGCAACCTGTCGTCCATCTCAAACTGCACGCTGTATTTCTTCAAATTCTTACGCAGTTCCTATTAAATAAATATAAATATAAATACCGTATATTTTCTAATAGTGCACCCGCGAGCTATTTGCAAAATAAATTTTACCCCAGGAAAAAAAAACAATCGAAAACATTCGAAAACCAATCGAAAATGGTCAAAAACAGTCAAAAACCAATCGAAAACTGTCAAAAACAGTCAAAAACCAATCGAAAACGGTCAAAAACAGTCAAAAACCAATCGAAAACGGTCAAAAACAGTCAA
>JAQIXU010001028.1:0-21578 GCA_034701245.1 Strigamia transsilvanica | reverse complement strand
TATTTATTTTACTTGTAAACAGGAATGTCAGGTTCACCACCATCCATTGTACGCAATGTTAAGCAGCATTGCTGTAACTTGGATTTTGGATCGTTCCAATCTTGATTCATAATAAAATCCTAAACAAAAAAATGACAAAGATCAACCTCATATACTGTAGAGTAGTTACAATAAAACAAAAATTGTACCTGTAAGCGTGGAAAAAAACAAACTTGGCAAAACACTCGGCAATATTCCAGGTTTTTATCAACGTACAATGCACCGAGAAAAGCTAAGACATATATAAACATTAAAGTGTTTGCTTTAAATGTGTTATTTATTAAAACTTACCTTCTAACAAATCGGCTCTATCTTTTGTTTTTAATTCTCCTTTTGGATATGCATAAATAGCATAGTCAACCATTCCAAGATCATCACAAACAACAGCCTGTGTTCTATTATTGACAAGTGAACTTCTTAAAAGCTGCAGAAAAAATTAAAACTGTTACATTGATTTATTTTCATTTTAAAACAATGAATCATACAGATAAATGGCCTTCATGATGTTCAGGAAAATGTTTATATAAATATTCAGAAGCGACTAGCTGCAAAACTGTATCGCCAAGAAACTCCAAACGTTGATTGGATCCTCTAAAAACCAGAAAAACCAGATGTTCTATATTGCTGCGCCGATAGTCGTGTTGCTTGGGTACTTACAAAGTTAAATTATTGTATCCAACACTTCGATGAGTAAAAGCCCTGGCTAGTAGCCGTATATGAGTAAAATCCACTCCTATAGCACCTTCAAATTGAGTCAATTTCTTTTAAAAGAAAACAAATATTAAGACATATTTATGTATTTAGAATTGATTGTAATTCTACTTGAAGCAGTGGCACTGATTCTATGTATTTGCGATCGCCTTCAGGTTCTTGTTCCTGCAGCGGATGAGGCGGGTAATTGATCCAGATGTCTAGTAAATCGAATTCGGAAAACAAGGTACGCGAGAAGACTTTGTCAGCTGCGTCAATTTCACCATCCAGAAATAATGCACCTATAATTATTATCAATCATTCACCCACAATTTAAATATACATTAGTGGTTCAAACAAAAGACGAACCCATAAGAGCTTCTAAACAATTGGCCATAGCATGACGTAATTCTAAATCATGACAGAGGTCAGAACCATGAGCATACAGCATGTACTCTTCTAGATGTAATTTCTTCACAACAAAAGAAATATTTAAAAACAGTTTTGATTAGGTATTGTACTTATAAATCCTTTTCTTTTTACTTTTGCAAGCACCGCCAAATGCTGGTTTTGCACTATTGCAGCTCGATAAGTTGCCAAACCACCTTCTTCTATGTCGGGAAACAAGTGGTATAGGTGAATACTACAAAGCAATTTGTTAAACTTAAGTTTTCAATGAGTGAAAATAGTTTTACCTAGTTAAAAATTCTACAACTGCATCTCCAAGAAATTCTAACCGTTCATTGTGGTTAATGTTCGAAACTGTTTCTTCATTTTTTCCAAACCGTGACATGATATTAATCAGCGTATTGATACCTAATGCCAAATTAACAATAAAAATTATCTTAAGAAGCCATCAGATATTGATTCTGCACCTCTTTTTCTAGTGTTCATATAGTGAATCCTGCGATCGCCGTATTCGGGTTGTCGAATTCCACAATTTGTTAGCGAATTTCGAGCGTGGTCGGGATTTGTTCCAAAATTTTCTCTATATGACGGATGTGTTAAAGCCAACTGTAATTCAAATACTTCAATATATCACACATATTTTCCAAATAGCTAGTCTAAATTTGTTTCACCTGCAAAAGATATCGGTCTTTAAATGTGTGCCCTATGGTTCTCTCCAAAAGATCCAACGATTTGTGAAAACGTAAATGGCAAATCAATACTGGCACTAACATGGCATGCTAAAATGAAATTTTAAATTAAACTCAAATTCTTTAATCCTACCAATATCTATTTTTTACCTGAACAACATCACACATTACTCCAGTTCGATAAAATCCTTGACTATTCACTACAACCGTCACATCCCTCTTCAAGTTACTTTTGGTTCTCATTTCCTGCAGCCGCATTTCCTTCTGTGTTAATTTATGTCTGTCTTGGTATGTTACTTTAGGTTTATTGGCCAGCAAATGCCGATATTTAACATAATCGCGCCAAGCTTTTTGATAACTATAAATATTGGTAGAAATTAATGTTGTTTGGTTATTTCTGTTCTCTTTGAAAAATCTTTACTTTGGATTTCCCGCATAACTTAATTGTAATGGTCTTATGCCAAAGTGAACAATAACAGGGTAACTGATTACGTCTTTGCTGGTTTGGTCACGGTCCAATTGATCCACTCGAATAGAACAAGGTTTCTAGAAAAGCAAAATATTTAAACATTGCAATAATATGAATGCAACAAAAAAAACATACAGATCCAGGACAAGTAGCGACCATTCCTTTTACTTCATCAGCAAAGTTCTGCCATTCATATTGATTCATTTTAAGTTGTGTTGCTAATTCAGTTTCTTCAACGAGCAAACGCGATGAATTAAGTAAATACAGCAGAACATTGTTCATGGAGAGAATTTCCTTTCCATTATCTGTGAAAATTGTGCAAGTATAAATTATTGTAGATCAGAAAGTCAATAACAAACCTTCTAAAGCTCTAACGAAACGTGGCATAATATGAAATCTATTGCAGCCATTCTGGTCATCATAAGCTTTTAAATCAAGGTCAACTAATTCCAAAATATGTGTGAAGAGATATTCATTGAATAACTCCAGACATCGGACAGTGCAATTCTCCAGAAAGGTTTCTTCAATGTACAAAATCGTGTACTCAATATTAAACCGAATAACTTTACAAGTTGGAAGCTTGGACAATTTATAGTGAGAAAGAAGTGAAAATCCTTCAAAAATAAACTCATGGCCATCATGCTTAATTATTGTAGGTGTTTTTGTCTAAAAGAGAATTAAAACAATTTTTATAAAATTAAATGACTAAAAACTGATTTAAAATTACCAAAAAATTAGTATGCGGCGACATTGTGATCCGATAATGATATAACCGATCGGCATTATTACTCAAAGGATTGCATGTCTGTAAAGGATCCTCGCCAGGATAAATTCCATGTCTAATTCCTGTCCTACTTGCCCGAGCACTGCATCGGCACAAAGGACCATCATTCATCTGCCAATAAAATTTTATTTTATTTCCATTTGATTTTGCATTTTCTTCATCATGATTTACCTCGCCAGGATCATTGTACCATAGTTCTTTGTCCAATCTATCTGGATGTTGTTGTTTTCTCTTAAGTTCGGCCAATGCATTGTCATCTTCGTCATCTGTTGAATCTTCGTCATCAGAACTGTCGCTACTGTGTGCTGGAAATAAACCAGAAAATTTGCTTTTGTTTGGAATATACCAATAACTCTGAATTCTTGGTTCCACTCATAAAAGCGCAGACAAAACAGTGCAGGTCAAAAAAGTGCGAACAAAACAGCACGGCGTCAAAACAGCGCTGCGTCAAACAGCGCGCCATCAAAATGACCTAACCTAACCTAACCTAACCTAAACCAAGCCCACCTAACCTAAAATTAGGTTAGATTAGGTCATTTTGATGGCGCGCTGTTTTGACGCCGTGCTGTTTTGACGTCTCGCTGTTTTGACGCCGAACTGTTTTTTCCACGCCATTTTGACGCACGCTGTTTTGTTCACGCTATTTTGACGCACACTGTTTTGTTCGCGCTATTTTGACGTGATACCTGAATTCTTTACTTACTTGGACTTTTAGGTGTTCTTAACTTGGGTTGTTTTACTTCGTTTGTTACATGTTCGGCTTTAATTTCCAGTGACTTTTTGAACTTTTGAATCAATTCCATATCAAACCGGTCGTGAATTGCAATTAGTTTTGGTGTAGCAATCATTATTTTAGCATTCTTAAAACAAATAAATAAAATAAATAACACGCCAAAAAGAAATCAAAATGAATATCCAATATTACATCTCCGGATCTCTGGTAGTACAAATCGGCAGGCGAACAACGGGTCCAAATTGACGTTTCCTCTTCCAACTGCTTGTCTAAATCAACATCTTCGACTCTATCTTCGCTTTCAACTTTAATTTTCTTTTCTTTACTGGAACTGCACTCGCGCGACCTTGCCACCTCTCGGCATTTCCGCTCGGGACTATAACTTCTGGACCGACTTCGATCTTTGTGTTTTGTATATGAATCTCTTTTCGGACTACGTCGCGGACTTCTAGACCGTCTGCGAACCCGACTTGACCTACTGTGGTATCGATCTGTCGAGCTATTTGAATTGGGATTTGAATCTTTCCTCGATTGACTGTCGGACCATCTTTTTTTATCATATTCTTTGTCGCGCCAACTACGACTATCTCGCGAATCGGTCCAGTTTGAGTGACTCGGTTTATCCAATGGATGTGCGGCAATTGGTAGAGGCTCCTTTTGCAACTCTCTGTAATAATTTGGAGCGTTATTCGCCGGCAACTGTGGATATTGATACTGGGTAGATGTTTGGTAAGTATTACCTAGAATATAAAATGTGGAAATTTAATGAAAACTTGAATTTGAATTTCCAGATAAATTTTTACTCGGATTTGGTGGTAAATGTCTCCAAGGCGGTGGTTGCGAATAATAATTGAAGTTTTGCGAGTTCTCGTTCCATGTTGGTGGGAAAGGCGGGACCTGCGGTGGCGGACTGTAAGGAAATGGAAATTGATGCGAATAACACATTTGATTGTCGGTTTGTTGAGTGTTTGTTGAGTAGTATTGGTACGATGAAAAGGATGAGATGGTGTTTATATTTGGTGGTGGATACGGCGGCGGGTGAGTGATGTTTGAACCATCAGGTGATTTGTGTTGAACCGCACCTGAATTGACGGCATTCGGAGTCGGTGGTGTCGGTGTTGCTTTCCAGTTATTTTGCATAGTGGATAACTAATTTTCATATTGAAATGAGATAAAATAAAATTATTCAAGTTTTATTTTGAAGAAAAAATTGATGAAATAACCCAAAAAAAACTATAAATAAAATAAATTTTTGCTTTTTTACCTCTCTTTTGCCAAATCAATCACCAAAAGTTCCTTATACCAAGGTTTTTGCTGTAAGCAAACATCTCCACTTTTGGGACGAAATCGCAATTGGGTTTCAGTGTGGTTTTACAACAAATTGAGATTAATTACCTGGAGTATTCAGTCTGTGCTGGTCAGACGAAAATTGGGTCCAGTGGTTTATAAACTGCGACACGCGCTTTTCAGGGAACCGGTACCTAGTTTTTCATCTGGCGCCATCTGGCGCTGGACTGGAGACTCCGGACGAAAGATGCTGGATTAGGTGCGTAAATAGAATTTCGGATCACAGAGGGCGCTAGTGAAATAATGGGAACATTTAGTGCTCTTACTTTAGTTGGTATTTTTGTGATTATTTTGGAATTCACTTTTTGACACATGTAGCGCTTTAGTTGGTCACTTTTTAGTAATCAATAAAGCTAGACACTTTTAGTTTGGACATGCATTTAGTTTTCTTGCAATTTATTTGCTTTTTTCAGACTTTGGAAACAATGAATTAAGCAGTGGGGTCGTCATTGCAATGCATATGCATTCTGGGTGCAATGCAATAACAAGTTAACAAGCACATCAACTGTAATTATAAATGGAGCACCTTAATCGCAGCTACTCAAAATGTGGCAAATCCGATTCGAGTGTTTGTTACAATTGACAGACAGCACAAAAATAGGAAGAATATCACAACACTGGACACTGGGAGTTGATGAACAACTGTTTTCAGTCTCACCAGGTAAAAAACATCTCTTTTGGTGAGAAACACAAACTTGCCACGTAACCCAAAGCCCAAAAAGCATTAAAAGATGTGTAAGCAAAGAAAAAATTTTTCGCTTTTGTCGGAAGAGTTTAAAATAAAAATTGCAGGTGCATTTAAACAGGCTGCGGATTAAAAATATTTTACAAATAACATTTCCCAGAATTAATTTGATCGAAATTTCTGATAAAATGGGATAAAATGGATGGATTTCGGTTTGGATCCGAAATATCCATGGTTTAATTAAGGCTATAATTTAATTTAAAATAGGGATGCCGAATCGAACCACACATCTCCAAAACGACAATGGGCGCAGCAGTGAGTGAAATAAGTCAAGCCAGAGGTTCCCAATCTTTTTTAAGATGGTGTACCGGTTAGTAGAGTGCAATATGGTGACGCACCAGTATGTCAAACACCAAGAATCCAAAAAAAATAATTAAAATCTCCATAAATTCCAGTCCAAAATCACAAGATCACAAAATCCAACACCAAAAATCCATAAAAATTAAACATTTTCCCCAAAAATATCAAAATTTCCACAAATAAAACCCAAATTCCATTCAAAAAATGAAAAAATTCCCCCGAAAAATTAAAAACTTTAGTGAAAAATCAAAATTCCCTCCAAAAATCACAAAATCAAACACCAAAAATCCAAAAAATACTCAAAATCTCCTCAAAAAAGATCAAATTCTTCTACAAAATATCAAAAATCCCATTCAAAATCCCCAATAAAAACAAAATAAAAATAAAAGCTCATTTATAAGCAACCAAATAAAGTGTAAAAACATTTACCCTTCCTCAACGTCTCATAATTAACAAACGATATTCTTTTAGCTAGGGCCAGTGAAGCCACGCGGCAGGCACGCTGATGGGAGCACGCTGGACTCCGGATGGGGTAAAGTGAAAAGAAAAATAAGAGAAGGGCAGCGTGGGAATAACCTCAGACACCAGTCTCAAGCCCCCTCGCTTCTGGAATCCGTGGCTAGGGGGTTGGGGCACGCTTCTTGAGTCTTGACCACGTGTCTCCGAGACATTCACCATTCCAGGACCCGCTCTCCATCTCCATCCAACCCCCCAACTTACCTGCAGTGTCTTGGAATGTGTGAAAGAAGAATAGAAAAAAAAAATTGAATAGAATTCGTCTTGGGTTTCCATTGCTACACAAAATAAATAAATAAATAACTCAACAATATGTGCAAATGGCCGCCATATTTGTCGTCAATGTATGGAAATATGGAACAGATTATTCATCTGTTGCTACGATTCCGTTCTAATTTGGGCACCAAGAGCAAGTGCATATTTACTAAAATGCCACCGAGGTATCCACCGCCGAAAAAAGGACAACTTCCCAGAGGATTCTCAAGTAATTGAAATAAAAATTTAAACGCAACTGGGCTTAAATTTATTCACTCTTTAGTGCCGAAATTGCCCGATTTGGTACCGGTCGTGTTGACCGCACCGTCCGGAGGAGGCAAAACGACTTTAATGAACCGTTTGGTCGACGAATTTCCACAACTCATAGCTCATTCCGTGTCCCGTAAAAAAAAAACTTTATTCTAAAATCAAAATTTAATCAATTGCAATAATTGTAGACACGACAAGAGATGCGCGACCAGATGAAGTCGACGGTAAAGACTACAATTTTGTTGATGATGACCAGATGCAGGTCATTATTAAGAGCGGGCAGTTTTTGGAGTTCATGATGTTTGCTGGAAATATATACGGAACCACGTATAACATCCATGCACGTCGTATTTAAAAATTAAATTACAATTTTGGTATTGGTAGGAAAAGCACCGTGGACGATATTTTATCGTCGGGCAAAATTTGTTTGCTCACACTCGATATCAACGGCTGCGACGTGGTCAGAAAGATGTACAAAGGAGCCAAACTCGTGTTCTTAATGCCACCGAGCAAAAAAGATTTGGTAATTCTAATTCTGTGCGTTGATTTGGTCATTTTGCATTCATTTTTTTTTAAGGAAACCCGTATATTATCTCGCCGAGGCGAAAGTACGAGTGAAGACATGAAGCAGAGGCTAGACAGAGCGGAATTGGAAATCGAATACGGTGAGTAGTTTTTAGCATTTTGTTTAATTCGATTTAATAATTCCGTAATTGATTGAGTGCAGCTAAGCAGCCGGGCAAATTCGATCTCATCTTGTTGAACGATGATTTGGATAAATGTTACTTGCAACTGGTGCAGTTTTTGGGCGATTTGCTCAAGTTGGCCAAGGATAAACAGGCGCAGGCGCGAATCAAGGAGCGGGTTGGAGTTGTCAAAGAGAAACGAATCGAGCAGGCCAAGAGAAGACACAGTCCTGCTCTGGATAATTCAGACTTTTCCACAGGGATACTGACGTCGAGCCACTTGCATTAAATTGATAATTTTAATGCTGGGAAATGAAATACGTATTTTTTGTTGTTTGGGAAATATCAGTTCAGTGCAAAAAGCATTTTTGTAGTTCGCATGTCGTTGCGACATTGGATTGAAAATGTTGGAATAAATAATAAGTTTGCAGGTTAAATGGTTTTTAATGTCGTTGGGCTCAATTACTATTATTATTACTTTTTTTTATATCTAAGTTTATTCATGAAATTGACTCATGCTGTCCTTGGTGCAGCAAATTGTAAATTAATTTGTCTTTGCACTGAGTTTGAATCATGTTTGACCGGTGATTAAAAGCAGGAAACTCTTCATTTGCATGATTACTCATTACTCTAGTGCAACTTTTAACAATTTTCTTTTTAAATTATTAATTTTATCAATTTTTTAAAGCTCAAAAAAAAAAAAAAATACACGACAAGTATTAAAATTAAATTTATTCCCAATAATAATAAAAAAAAAATACTCGACAAGTATTAAAAATACATCAAAATTCAAATTTATTCCAATAAAAAAATAATATTTATACAAAACTTATGCAAAACATATTAAATTTGCATATGAAAGACACGATTGGTAATTTTTGGTATAAAAAAAGCATTCTAATCAACATTTACAGTACTACCAAGGCCGCCAAACCGAAGACGCACTCCGTCGACAATCCCTATCGTGTGATGGATACGGATGTGATGATGCGGATGCGGAGAACGTGTACGGAGTTTCCAAACAAAAAAACTTTTTATGCCGCGTGTCGACGAGCGGCGAAAGGGGCAGCGGCACCCGATGTGCCCTCGTTTTCGAGTCCGTCATTCTATCCACTTGGTGCACGCACGTCGTCAGATGTGTGAGCAGCCTCGCCCGTAATCCATTGTCCAAGCCCGGCAAAGTGGACAAATAAACCGACACCTCGTTCGCACATTCGGTGAAACCCGCTCCGAACCGCGACGCGACTGCGCCGTTCGTCACGGCAACTGCCATCGCTCGTTGCTGCTGTTGCCTGCGCAGATCCCGCAGATGGTGCACTGTATGTTCCAAAATATCTGCTTTCTCCAACTTGGATGGATCCGAAATCTAAAAAAAAAAAAAAAAAAAAAAAAAAAATTGGAAAAAAATTAAAATTAAAATTCCGTAAAAAAAATTAAAAAATCAATTAAAAACGCACCTCGGCCTTCCGCACATCGACTATATACGCTTTCAATTCGTCCAAACTCTTGTTCATTCGCGCACGACGACGTTTTTCTAAAATCGGCTTAACCATCTGCAATAAAAATCAAAATTAAAATCAAATAAAATCAATTTTTGTGTGCGAAAGTGCGATTTTTCGCTGAATTACTTACTTTTCTGTACGCAGAAGTCCTGTTGACTTCATTGCAGCCTCTGTCTATGGTGGATGCAGTTTCGTCCCAGTCGGAAGATGCCATGTATTCGGAGTGGCGCTCAGTGACGGAATGCGATCGCGTCACTCGTGTGCAGTGGCATTTATAGTGTACGCGGCAGGTGCGCGCGCGGTCTCGTGGCTCCGGCGTGGGAACGGATGCAAATTCCCACGCATACTGACCTCGAATTGTGGACGGGCGCGTGGCCAACCGTGCACGTGCGAAACTGTCAGAACGTGCATTACATCAGTCGTTATGTGTATATATGCAATTCGATTCAATCTTGTTTGTGTTTGTTGTTGGTTAAATGCAATTGATATGCAGTGATGGATTGGACCATTACGTAATGCAGTTGAATAAACATTTATTTGTTTTTGTGGCTGGGAAAAGGCTTTTTTTCACCTCGGTTTGCGCAATTTATGTAATTTTATGCAATTGCTAGAGAAATATATTTATTTTGTTGATTAAATCAAATAGTTTTTTAAGTTTTGGAATTATTTGCTTGAATTATTATGAAACATTTACAAGGTTATTTGGGTGTTTGTCTAAGATGCATCGTATTGTATTTCGTCATCTTTTTTTTTTATTTCTCGCTCTCGCTCTCTCTGGATTTCTTTTTTTTTAATGTATTCGGCCAATGGGAGTATTGTGTGATATTTTTATTCGTGGATTGCCATTGGTTGGTGGTTTTAAAAGGGCCCCTAAAAATTCCAGGGGCTCACTTTTGTTCCCAGCGACCTGCAAACTGGATGAAAAATGCGAGGTTAGACAAGGGCGGAGCTAGTGTTTTCTTGCGACCCAATCCAGAGGATCGGAAAAAAGGAAAAACACGTTAATTATTCTTTCAAAATCGTTTTATATAGTCTGGAAATGAGGATTTATTATAAAACGTTTGGAAAATTTGGGCAATAAATGTCCATTCACCTTGATTTAATGCATAATTTGTGACGCAAATTTCGGTAAAAAGTGAAAGTTTTTCACTTAAAACTTAAAGTTTTTTAGATTTAGTTGATGCTGGTGATTCATAGGTGAACATAACAACAAAAATGTACTGTTTTATGATAATTTTGGCATTTTACAACGTTAGAATGGTCAAATAAGCATCCCGCAAAGCCACTTAAATATCTTTAAATGCATTTGTTTATTGCAAACATTTGTAACTGAATGTTTCATCAGTGCTGCACATAAATCTAGATTTGCATGCATGACTTTCCAATGAGGAAAAATAACTTTACAAAAATTGTTAAAGTTGAATTTATCCATCACTTTATTTTGTGTAAACAAAAATTTCCTCTCTGTAAATTCCTATCATCATCCAATAGAAATTTCATGTTATTTATGTGTAAACGTACATGCAAATGACAATACATTAATTACAGCAGTAAATAACTGTACCGTATACATTTTACACTTTTTTTTACAAATTTTACAGACTGATATAATTAGTTTTCTCGTTCCGTCATCACCCTTCATCGCCACGAGACCACGTTTGAACCCCGCGCACGCCGCCCACGAGTCTCCACACGCGAGGAGCGCTCGAGGGACGCGCGTGTCTACTGCGATGAGAAGCTGCTCCCGGTCACTTTCCCACGGTGACCGGTTTTAGGTTTTGCTCACGGACAAAAAGTAATCGAGGCGCTTTTTCAGGAAGCAGCTGCCGCTCGAAAAATGAGTTCGAATGACATCATTTCTACGTGCAATTTCGCCGCCACTTTTTCAAACACTATTTATCACCAAACCACTTAAATATTTACAAATAAATTAACAAAAACAATTTATTTATTTTTTTTTTTAATTTAAAAAAAAATCTAAAATTCGATGAAACTCTTGTTAGTAAATACATAATGCATAATGCGTGACGATATGATACGAAAATTGGTTCGGAAACATCGGATAACACATGTGGATGATTCGAGGTGAGTTCGGGGGGAGCAGGGGGATTGGAGTTGCGTTGGCGCGCGTGCCCCAGCTGTGGTCGGCCAGTGGTGGAATGCACTGGGAAGTGTAGTTGCCGTCTATTCCCACGGCCACGCGGCTCGCACGCACCTGCCCGTGCGAGACACGCGTCCCCTCGCGCCTCATTCCAGCCACGCGAAACACACGAGCGACCACAGAAACGTTGCGACGGATAATTTCTACCTGTTTCGCGTCCGTCTCATCACTTTTTACTTACGAAACAACGTGCACTTAACATCCAACGTCACTTTTTTAATTTTTTCGACAACTCCAAGCACTTATTTCGATGAAATCAAGCGGTTGAAACATCTCAAAACCGAATCTGGAGATTCAAATCACAAAATTCAAACCTAAGGGTATCAACTCGCATCTCAATAGCCGACCTCAACTTAACTCATTTATCTCTAGGGGGCGTCCAGGGTCAATTAGGGCGCGTGCCATGGGTCCGCGCGTTTCTCAAGCTTGCCTCGAGGCCCCTTTACTCTCATTTCATCATCAATCGACGAATTAAGTGAATATATCAATAAAAACAATTAAAATTTATTTTTCGTAATTACAAAAATTGATGTTTCAAATATTTTCAATAATGTTTTCTTTCAAAACAAATGGCGTTTTAGGCTAATTTTCATGTGTTTTTGGAAATGAGGAAGCAAAAATTCCACTACCTGTTCGGAATTCCGCTTCCCCCACGTTAGGGATGCTTAAAAAGAACAATACGAGAACGCGCAGCTGCGCGGGAATTTTCAACTCACCCTCTTGTTATAATCCAATGCGCATGCTCTGACAAATGGTTCGCATTCTCGGAGGTCACGTGGCAGGCCGACACTCAACGTTCCCACGGTCTGCGTAATGCATGCGAACACCTGCCCGCAACGTCATCGGGTGGGGTCGGCACCACTGGGCTCAACCGCGAGTCCGCGACCGTTTGGTTGCGCTGCAATGCACCGTTTATTCGATTTCTAGTCGCACGATCCATCGGGAGTTGATTGTGCACTTAGATTTGTGATTAATTGATAGGTGGAATGCGTAAATGGATGAAAAGCGTGGAAATCTAAACGTTTTTCAAGCGATTTCTTCGACGTTTGTTTACGTTTTGCCCCCTTGGAGCTTCGCTGCAGTGCACTCAGGGCCAGACTTCTCCTGATGGCCTTATTGCCTTGTCCACCCTCCTCGTTCTGAAATTAATTCAAGAATTAATTTTTATGTAACGTAAACCGTAAAAACAAATTAGCCATCCCCTTAGCGATTTAAATTAATTTGTGAATTTATGTTTGTGGAATAGACGGATTTTTTTTTTATTTTTGATTTTAACAAGTTTGGACATTGGTTGGGATTGAGTAAAACAGTTTTACGTGATGAAATTTACGGATTAATTTTTTAAAGTGATTTTGCGTGGGAAGGTTTTTTGAAGGATGTTTCAATGCAAATTTGTCCATCTTTGCGATCTTAATGCTCAGTGGTGGTGCGAAGGTGTACAGGATTAGTTTTAGTTTGTGCGTGTTCGTGATTCATGTAGACCAGAGGGGCGGGGACAGTGCGTAGACTCTAATTTAACTGAACAAACTGGAATGTTGGCAATATTATTTTATTTTTTTTTGTGATACTGTATTACAATTATTTCGGCAATACTCAGTTTATTCGATTTTTTGTTGATGTATTCAATTGGTGGTTGTTGTATTCATTTTTTCATCTTTTCTTCGTCATTTTATTCAAATCTTTGTCGTTTTATTTCAATTTTTCGTAATTCTACTTAAAATTTTCATTAAGTTTCGTGATTTTACTTCAAGTATTCATAAATTTTTGTGATTTGACTTCAATTTTTCACAACCTTTCATGATTTTACTTTGATTTTTCATGATTTTACTTCGTTTTTCATGATTTTACTTCATTTTTCAAGATTTTACTTTAATTTTTCATGATTTTACTTTGATTTTTCATGATTTTACTTTAATTTTTCATGATTTTACTTTAATTTTTCATGATTTTATTTCATTTTTTCATGATTTTACTTCATTCTTCATGATTTTACTTCATTTTTCATGATTTTACTTCATTTTTCATGATTTTACTTCATTTTTCATGATTTTACTTCATTTTTCATGATTTTACTTCATTTTTCATGATTTTACTTTATTTTTCATGATTTTATTTCATTTTTCATGATTTTACTTCATTTTTCATGCGTCTACTTCATTTTTCCTGATTTTACTTCACTTTTCATTATTTTACTTCACTTTTCATGATTTACTTTAATTTTCATGATTGTACTTCACATTTCATGGTTTTACTTCACTTTTCATGGTTTTACTTTACTTTTCATTATTTTACTTCATTTTCTACACGTTTCCAAACTTTTACTTCACTTTTCATGATTTTATTTCATTTCCTATACTTTTCCAAACTTCTACTCCAATTTTTCTTACCTTCAGCTACTACAAACTAAACATAAAACTAAAAACAACTTTTACTCTATTAAAAAAAAAAAAAACAACCTATTCAAAATCATTGCGATTCAACTACCAATTTGATCGCATTAAACAACATTTATTTCTCCAGTTTAATCCAATCGTGAATAATTTAAAATACCACAAACTCCTACCCAAAAAAAAACCAAAAAGAAAAAAACCAAAAAAAAAAAAAAAAAAAAACACAACCAAAAAAAAAAATCTCCATATCCAATTCCATCTGATAGTTCGAGCCAATTTTATTTACGACATAGCAAAATGCAATTAAATCCGGAATGTTCATGTAATCATGTCCCATGAGGAAGGCATTCGAAACCTCCTGTACAACATCTTTCTGAGTTGACGGCCACCCTTCGCACGTGCTGTCCCCGGCTAACAAGGCCTGACTGGATTTAGAGGCCAAAGGCACAGGAGGTGGGTGCACTGAGACGTCGGTCCCCCAAAATCCAGTTGTGCGATGAATAGAAAACTCAACCCAATCCGCCACTGAAGAACCCGTCTTAAGAAAGTGCGCGTCGTCTTGGCATGGCAATTTACATTTTGGCCGGGCACCATTTTTTTTTTGGCGGGAGGGGTGTGTGTGGGGGGGTCACCGAAATGTGTGGTTGCATGGATTCTTGTGCATGCGCAGTTATGTTGCGTGGGTGTTGGATTTAGTTGTGGGAATGCATAGTGGGGGTTAGATCGAATGGTGAAGAAAGGTTGGAGGGTGGTAGGCGGGATGGAAAATAAGTTGGCAGTGCGTTCCCACGGGCTGGGTGCCCCTGCCCCCTTGCTCGCCAGATGCGAGCACAAGAAGATGCGGGCGTGTGGAGGGTGGAGCTAAGACGCGGCGTGGATTGGAGAAAAGAAGCGCGCATGTTGTACACGAGCCTGGTTTGATTGACGTGGTGGTTGGGGATGATGACCAGTGGTCAGTAGGATTTGTGATTTTGGTTTGTTGGGAATGGGGATGAGTTGAGGGGTTGTTGGTTGTTGGGTTTTTTTTGGGTTTGGTTTGTTGGAGTGGGTTGGTGGGTTAGGGATGGAATGGATTAAGAAGTTAGGTTTTTGGGAAAATTGTGGAAATTTGGAAAAATTGTGGAAATTATGGAAAAATTGTGGAAATTTGGAAAAATTGTGGAAATTTGGAAAAATTGTGGGAATTATGGAAATGTCTAAAATTTTGGAAATTATGGAAATGTCGAAAAATTGTGGAAATTATGGAAATGTCTAAAATTGTGGAAATTATGGAAATGTCGAAAAATTGTGGAAATTATGGAAATGTCTAAAATTGTGGAAATTATGGAAATGTCGAAAAATTGTGGAAATTATGAAAATGTCGAAAAATTGTGGAAATTATGGAAATTTGGAAAAATTGTGGAAATTATGGAAATTTGGAAAAATTGTGGAAATTATGGATTGTTGTGGGAAGTTAGGAAAAAAATGTGAAAAGTTAAGAATTGGTTTTGGAAAGTTAAGAAAAGGTTTTGAGAAATTGAGAGAAGCGTCTGTAAAATTAAGAAAAACAAGAAATTCTTTTAAAAAATTAGGAAAAACAAGAAATTCTTTTGAAAAATTAAGAAAAACAAAAAATTCTTTTGAAAAATTAAGAAAAACAAAAAATTCTTTTGAAAAATTAAGAAAAACAAAAATTCTTTTGAAAAATTAAGAAAAACAAAAAATTCTTTTGAAAACTTAAGAAATTTAGAAATCCTTTTGAAAATTTAAGAAAATCATTAAAAATTATTGTGGAGAAATTGTGAAAAAATTGTGAAAAAAATGTGAAAAATATGTGAAAAAATCAAGAAAAAATCAAGAAAAAATCAAGAAAAAATCAAGAAAAAATCAAGAATACATTACAAAAAATAAAGCAAAAACTCTGATAGAAATTAAGAAAAAATTGACATAAAAATTAAGAAAACCATCATAACAACTGCCATAAAATCATGCAAAATCATTGTCAAATCACACCTGAGAAATTATTTTTTTAAAAATTAGCAAAAATCAAACTCCAAAAAGAACACAAAAACCAAACTTTTGTAATTAAACCAAATAAACAAACAAACAATTAAAAACAAAACCCAAAACCCAAAACCCCATCACCAAAACATTATTCCCGAAGGTGTGAAACCATTTGCGACACGTATCAATTAAACGACAAGTGTCTTGGCATTTGGCACCTGCGCTTTTCCTCCTTGATGGGGAGACTCAGTCAAGCTTCACCTCGTGCCAGTTCCGGGGGTCTACAATGGAAACTGCGCAGTGGTGCTGGGAAGCAGCGCGAGCGTTCGTTCCCACGCCAGCCACGAGACAGGCGCACACCTGCTTGCCACTATAAATGGCCGCGCACGTGCCTGCCTCATGACATTCTGCCACACGCTCTCGACCAAGCCCCACGTGCGAATACCTCCAGCTCCACCAAAAAACCAAACATGAAGGTCATCACCGAACCCGTAATGAAGGCCCACGAGTACAGAAAGGTAGAAAACACACCCGAAAACACAATTCCCAACACTTTTCTAACCTTTTTTCCATCGTTTTATCGTTAGATCGTTAAACCGTTGCTCGAAAGACGTCGCCGCGCGCGCATCAACCAGTGCCTGATGGAACTGAAAAACCTTTTGCGGGAAACAAATCCATCGATTGATGTAAGTGCGATGACTTTACCTATTTATTTCAAGTTTCTAGAACGTTTTTCTATTCGTTTGATTCAGACTAACGAGGCAAATCGGTTGGAAAAAGCAGATATTTTGGAATTGACAGTGCGCCAATTGAAGGGGCTGCAATTGCAACGTCGTGTTCATCAAGTCGATGTGGCCGAATTTCGCGCGGGATTTACCGAATGCGCGAACGAAGTGGCCATGTGTGTTACCACGTTACCGGGATTGGATGAGACGATCAGAAATAGACTCATAGCGCATCTGACTGGGCGCAAAACGGGGAAAACGAACAGTGATGTGCTCGCGCCGACGCCTCCGCCGTCGCCGCGGGAGTACACGCATCTGTCGCCGGGGCCGTCGCCGCTCGACCTCACTCGTGCTCATCACTTCGAAAGTAACTTTCCACGTTTTTATCAGCAGCCCACGTCGCCACCGTGGCGACCGTGGTAGATTTACCTTTTTGTTGTTTATATACATTTCTTATTTTGTTTTTAAATCGAAAATTGTTGTTAAATAATTGTTTGTTTCACACAGCTGAAAATACCAAAGATGTAAATTTGTAAATAAATATTTTTTTTTGTGGAAATTATGGGTGGAGAAAAAATTTATTTCATGGAAAAAGTTGAATTTATAATTTAATTTAATGAAAAAGTCGAAAATTAGAATTATTTATTTGTACGGGACCGGCGCTGCATCTCGGCCGGAGACGACGAGGGTCGGACGGCAGCGACTGCAGTCGTTTACCGATGAAATTCCGTTTTCTGTTTTTACGTATGTAAATTTGTAAATAAATATTTTTTTTTGTGGAAATTAAGAGTGAAAAAATCATTTATTTCGTGGAAAAAGTTGAATTTTTATTTAATTTAATTTAATTTAGTCGAAAATTAATTTTTTTTATTTGTACGGGACCGGCGCTGCATCTCAGCCGGAGTCGACGAGGGTCGGACGGCAGCGACTGCAGTCGTTTACCGATGAAATTCCGTTTTTTGTTTTTACGTACAATTTTCCACTTTTTTTTCTCAAATTAACGTACTATTTCATCCAAAAAAAAATTTTTTTAAAACGTTTATTGTGCTAGTGGTCACCTGCCGGGTGTGGTTCCTTCCACCAACAAAGAAAATTCAAAATTCAAACAGGTCAGAGGTCCCACTCACTTACCCCTCTCGAGACAGGTAAAAATAGCTCGATATATTTCATTTCTTCCCCCATTATTTGACCTGGTTTTTCAACCTTTCAAGTTCGGCGTGTCCATGAATACGCGTGGCCAGTTTGCCCGTCCATTGTGCAGCCAAACTTGACCAACGCCCGGTTTCATTTCTCAACGCTTTTCACGGTCACACAACCCTCAAAAGACCCGCCGCTGGTGCCCAGTGTCCACCACCGACCGACCAACGCCCAAAAGTAATTCAAAACCTCTCCAAACAAAAATCTTATTCAATTATTTGCAAATTAATTTACAAATTTGATTTCTGCACGTGCAGAATGGGTGTGGCAGTTGTTGCGCGCAAAATAGCGTTCGCTTTCGGTTAGATAAACCTCTATCCGTTCCGGCACGTGACTCAGTGGCATCCCTCACTAGCCATATGTTGGATACCCCGGGAGGGAGTGTTGCAGTCGTGATTGACCCACTAATGGCTGAATGGATACAAATAACAGGTGAGACATTCGGTGACTCATCGTCTGGCCGCATACCTTAAAGCGGGTTTGTGTTGAGGGTTTTTTTTGGGATTGGGTTTCATCTATGGAATGAATATTGCGAGGTTTATGGAGGGTGGTTTAGGATGGGGAATATGTAGAGTGCTGTGCAGGGAAGTGAGATCTAAACGAATGGTGAGTCGTGGGTTGAATACAGATAGTTTTGCTTGTTTGTTTTGTTATTAAATGGTTTTTTTAGGTGGAATTTCATGCATCGTTGTTGTTTGTTATTGTTTGAACGTGTAGGATGTGTTTTAATGTTTTTATTTTTGCTGTTTTTTGCGGCTTTTAGTGTTTTTGTTGATGGTTTGTAGATGTGGAGTGTTAAAATAGACGTGCGAGCGTGTTGGTAATTTGAATATCACTAGATTGGAGGTCGCCACATGGTTATCTTACAAACAATTTCACAAGTTAAACATGAAAATGCAAATTAAAACGTAAATTAAACATGAAAAGCAGGCAAAAACAGCAATTGAACATGAAAGAGCGAATGAAAAAATCATTTAAGCAGGCAAAAGCAGCAATTAAACATGAAAAAGCAAATGAAACATCATTTAAGCAGGAAAAAGTGTTTTTGTACCTCAGCTAAGTTATCGGCTATGACAGGGGTTCCCAACCTGTGATACGCGTACCGGTACCGGTATGCGAATGTCGAGCTACCGGTACGCGATAAGTGGATTTGAATTGGATTTTTAATATTTTGTGGAAAAATTTGATTTTTTTGAGAAGATTTTGACTATTTTTTGGATTTTTGGTGTTTGATTTTGTGATTTTTGAAAAGAATTTTGATATTTCACTAAAGTTTTTAATTTTTTATTTTTTGAATGGAATTTTGGTGTTATTTGTGGAAATTTTGATATTTTTGGGGAAAATGTTGAATTTTTATGGATTTTTGGTGTTAAATTTTGTGATTTTCTGATTTTTGACTGGAATTTGTGGAGATTTTTACTTTTTTTTGGATTCTTGGTGTTTGACTTACTGGTACGTCGCCATATTGTACTCCACTAACAGCTACACCATCTTAAAAAAAATTGGAAACCTCTGGTCTATGATACGATCACGTCATAGTCTGGAGTGGACAAACACTCCAGTTGCTGCATGCAGAATTCGCTGCAAAGCAGGTAGCGCCATCCCGTGTGCAGAATAGCAATCGCTATTCGATAACACGAACCGTCGAAGAAACGTACCTTTTCGAAGAAACGTAATGCCTACGTATCACGCATATTTGGCTATATACGACTCTAACAATCAGTTCAGTTTTACAATATCACCACAGCATTTACTCGTTACATAGCAACACAACACCGACTTCAAAAACATGGGAAAAGATCGGTTAGGCACCAAAACAACTGGAAAACACGCTGTTAAATCGTTGATAAAATCATGGCACACTCTAAGCTACAGCGAAGGCGAAAGCAGCCACGAAGAAATATTAAATTTACTCAACACAACGGCGATATCAGTTCAAAACTTCGATTGTCAAGACATCCGTCCAAAACTGCGACTCCGTCTAACCAGCGCCATGCAAGACTGTCTGCGCTCTTGCACATCACCTCCACACAGCGTGCAACTAATTTCCGCACTCATCGAATTATCCATCACCAACCAATGGTACCAAACACCCTTAACGACGATCTTAAACTGCAATCTCGACCACTATTGCGCGAACACAAATTGCGACGTTTTATTGACGCAATTGGGCGGTCTGTCGCAAGCGGAGTGCAAAGATATCGCTTTGAAATTGTGCACGAGTTGTCTGACCATCCCCCAGTTGAAAACGAATGTCCGGATCAAAGAGATGTACTTCACACTGCTCTTCCAATTGGGCCAATTCGATAAACTAACTCAAGAAATGCTCGCTTCCTACACGTGCGAGACGGCAATCGAGTTCGTAGTCCGACTTCGCACGTACACCGATGCCTACGCATTCTCATTCGCCGTTTGCGTGTTGCAGATTTTCCTCGTTAATGACGTGTTGACGCCGTCTACTTACACATACACGAGTAGTTTGATGCAAATGTGGGTAAGCGCTCAGCACAAACTCGGCGTGGATTTGCAGTCGTTGCGGGATAAAGTGACGATGTTGTCGAGGATTTTCACATCGAGTGCGCACCATTACTTTTTGGTGCAGGCATTGTCTACAAGGTTCAGCAACGGGTTGTTGGAAGTGTGTGTCGAGTTGTACGTGAAAGGGTTGACGGTCGATTTGAATAGTTTGGAAATAGCGAGGATGGAACAGCGGCGTGTGAGGGAAACGGAAGTTCATTTGGCTGACGTTTTTGTGTGTTTGGCGTGGCTCGTCGGTGGGCGGTCGCTGTTGGTCCGCGAATGTTTTTTGAGTGCGTTTTCGATCGATCCTACGGAAGATCGGATGAAACGGGTTAGGGAGTTTAAGGGGTTTGCGGGGTCGTGTCATTGCGTCGTGAGAGGATCGTGCGGGCGGTTTGTTGAGATGGATCGGGAGGCGGAGACTCAGTTGGATGGTTTGCCGGAAGAGTTGTTGGAGGATTTGAGTATAGTTTTGAATAAGCCGCGGAGTAAAATGCTGAGCTGGGAATTGGAGTGGACGAAGCTCGAGAGAAATTGTGAGGCTCATCTAGAGGCAAAATCAGCTGTGAATGAGGTGGTTTCTAAAAGCTCAATTGCGACTTCTGTAAAGATGTGCAAAGATGGAGAAAGGAAAAAGATGAAGGTTAAGCGTCGACTGAAAAATGAAAAAAGTCAGAACATTTTGTAAAAACATTTATTGCTTGAAAAAGTATAGTTTTTAGTTTATAGATTAAGCGTCGACTGAAAAGTGAAAAAAGTTAGAGCATTTTGTAAAAACTATTTATTGCGTGAAAAAGTATGGTTTTTAGTTCATTTTTGAAAATGTGTATGTTTTTTACCTCAACGATTAAAACGACTGTTATTTAATGAATTTTTCATCGTTTGAATGAGTCGAATTATCATTTTTTGGTATTGTGAGTGGTTTGTAGGTCGACATTCACTTATTAATGTACCCAGAAAAGACACAAGAGACAGAGAACTGGAGTATGTTGCCAGGTTGTCGTGGCCAGACGGTTAGAGTATTAAAACAAAATTGAAAAAAACGCGAAAATTAAATCTGAAAAATGGATAACCGCGAAATAAATAAAATTGAACAACGGCGAAATGGGAATTTTCAACTAGAAGCGCATAACGTTTGTACGACGTTACGGTACATTTGATAAAGCGTG
>JAQIXU010001027.1:0-21595 GCA_034701245.1 Strigamia transsilvanica | reverse complement strand
GTTTCGGAGGAGATAATAAAGTGACGGACAGACAGACAGACTCACACACAGACTCCTCACGATTAAGTGTATAGATTATTAGTAATCCTGTCAATAAATATATGCTGCTTATTGTTTAATTTTTGTGTATTATTGAATTGGCTGTGAGAGTCTGACAATTCAATGCAGTACAGTTGCAAAAATGGTTGCTAAAAGCTATGCTACCACACTTACTAACAATACAATGCAGTTCTAAAAGCATCTAAAGATGGCATTTGGTGGAGACATGATTAAAACTCACTCAATCATGATTTCACAGATTTTGGAACAAATTTGAAAATTATTGCAAATATTTTATTCACATGTTATAAACAGAATTGACAACAATATTGGAATAAAATATAAATACATCACGCAAGTGACTCCTTGCACTCCATCCGTTTCTGCAAAGCAGTAAAACATTCTTATAATTGTCCAATATCTGATGTTTTTATAGACATTTGGTATGTTTGCAACAAAAAAAATCAATTTCCACCTTTTTCACTTTCTCCACCTTCTCCACCTTCTCCTCCTCCTCCTCCACCTTCTCCACCTCCTCCACTTCCACCACCTTTCGCAGCATTCGGATTGCCTGTAACAACATGTAGGCAAAATTCAATTAAACCTGCTCACACACATCAGCTATTTCTATTACTAAGAAATTTAAAACTTATGCATGGCCCAAAAATCAATCAAAAAGTCAATACACAAAAAACTAAAAACATTGAAATTTATTTAGAATTATTGTGAAACAATTTTTGTCCACTTAAATCACTTAACTGCAAAGTGCTGAGTATGTTTTTGAACAACCGTTCTTGCATTTACTGCAGGCATCCCCCGCTTCATACATTGCTTCATTGGCATAATTCCCACTTAAAGCATAAAGAAACATCTAAAAACCAATACAGATATTGGTACATACAGCAGGAACGTCACTAGGGTTGGTGTCACCCAGGACGGTAACTCACGGTGTCAACATCACTTTTAGAAAAACTCAAATAAATACAAAAATTTCCAAAATTTTACTACAAATATTTGTATATTTTGCTTTGGGTGTGATCCCCTCACCGCTCACACCCCCTAGTGATGCCACTGATGTATAACATAAATCAACTCACCTTGGTCCATAATTACACACAACAATTCTCTGGTAGTTTGATCCTGCCGGGGCCATTGTAAAACCACACCCAAGTGCTTCCGATTTAGCCCAGACAACCTAGCACAAGCTTAAATCAATTACCCTATACAGTGGAACCTCGCATAACGAGCATAATTCGTTCCGGAGTCTTACTCTTAATGCGAAACACTCGTTAAGCGAAACAAGCGAGTTCTAAACACAGACTGATGCAGCAATGGCACGAAAAGTTGCATCACACAATTGGGGGATTCCCCTGCATCAGTCTGTGTTTAGAATGTCACTCGCTATGTGAAACGTCTCTCGTTAAGTTCAGGTACACGTGAAACTAAGGTAGTTTGTTAATAACTTGAGTGTAATGTCCTTTGCTAGGATCGAATACGAAACTCGCGACGTCCTTATCAGTAAATCCTAAGTCTCTTTCCGAGTGCCACGATTTAACTGCATCCGCTCCAAGTGTTGGCACCGGCTTATCAGATGAACTTTGCTGCATAAATGCATTTTGACCGACGGCAGAATACTTACCTAAGCAGATAAATACAAAAAATTAATGAATGATAAAATAAAATGAAAATAAAATAAAAAAATAATTAATTTTAACAAGTTTTTCGCTCTTCATCATGGCCAAATGTGCATTGGTCAGTCCACCTCTGGGCAACTTTTTCGATGTCATTATCCCATGCCTACATACATTAGAAATACTCGTTACAAAATCGTTTTTAAGTGTTTGCAACATTTTTATCTCGCCATTTCCATCATGTTGGCTGCTGATTTCAGGTCGGGATCTTTTCCACTTGCCAGCTTCTGTCTGAAATCGTTATGTGCACGCAAAATCTCTTTCTTCTCATCGGCGGAAAAACCAGACTTAGTAGCACAGTCCTTATAAGAAAACAAGAATTAAATGCATTAAAGCGATTTTTAATTTAAGAGGATCCATCGTGTACTTTTTTTTTGTATTTATTCATTGTGTGGGAGGCTCCAAACGGTCCAAAGTCACAGGCACACTTGATCGAAGATAAAATGACATAAAAACAAACCAAATGCAATATTTTCTTGTCTGTTATTCGAACGGTGCAAATTGTGATAAGAAAAACAAGAATGGATATATCGAGAACTCACTTTCATTCATTATTCCTTTGAAAATTAAGAAATTCTTCTATTGAATTAGTTGTAGGAACACACGCCTTGACAAAAATAGGCGAAACAAAGCTTTGCTGCCACGCATGCTAACAATGCAATGCGCTTCACATCGATGAGACTCAAACCAGAATTGAAAAACGGGTTTTAAAAATACAAATAAAACCATCAATAAATGGCGTTTGGTGGAAATGTAGTTGAAACTTACTCACTTTGGATTTATGAAACTTCGCACGAGACCGAGAAAAAAAGAGATTTTTCATTAAATGATTGATTGTGCAAAAAAAAAAAACACAATTTTTTATTTTAATTTTTTCTTATACGAGGTTCCCCCAAATGTTATGATCCTAGCAGTCATTAAGACTGGAAATATTTATTCAGAATTCAGATTACGAAGTTTAATAAAAATGGCAAACTTTTAGTGACCCAGTAGCGGAGCGATGTGGGATCAGAACAAAACAAAATTAAAATTGTAATTAAAAAAGTAAATAAATAAAACAAAACAACATAGATGTGTTTATATAATTGATAGCAACTCTCTCTTCTTTATTATGCTTCTTTTAACCCCACGACTGCAATCTCATTCTGCGCAGGCGATTTTCTAATTCCAGTCCTTATTTAGCCTAATATTAGGCTTAAAAATGAACTGGAAAAAGAAAATCGTCTGCGCTGAATGGGAGGCGCAGAATGAATTTAGCATCAAGATACTGGGCGGGAACTGTACGTCATAGAGTTTCACTTCTACCGTGTGGTCTTTTTTCCTTTATCTTATTACCGCTAATATGACATAAAGCCTTCGAAAAAATTCTTGCTTTTACTGGGATTTGATTTTTCACTTGGTTATTTTCCCCCAAACGATTAAACTATTCCTTTAGCAAAACGACGTGCGAGGGCGCCACAATCTACATCGCGTCTCAGAAATCGCTTTCCAAACTACAAAAGCTAAAATTAATAAAATCAACGAACAAATAACTTTTCAAAACCACAAAATAATCTCCACAAAAAGTTTCGTTTCCCACTGTAAACCAAAAAGACTCTTTCTACGACTAGACACCATCAGCTGACGTTGGCAGAAACGATGACGTACATACACACGGACAAATCTCAACGCGATCAATGACAACAACATAGAAACTCTTCGCTGGTCATGTGGTCGTTTTTCAGCCGCGATCCGTCCAAGGACTTCAACTACGAAATATGCAGTCCGATCGAAGGAGCCTACGAAGAAAACTCCCTATGGAAACTTCACGCTGGCAAACGAAAGGTTTTTTTCCCAAAATTAATTCCACTTTCCCTCACTATTTTAATTAATTTAATTTATTAAAGAGCACTGGCGAAGCCGTCGCCGTCTTCGCGTACGACGTGAAAAAAGGAAACCAAATTCAAGTCAGTAAATACACAAAGAAAGAAAAAAAACAAAAAATCGGGTTTTTATTTTATTTTATTTCATTTTATTTGATTTATACAGTTTGAAATTGCTAAAGCAGCTGTGAAGCGACTTAAGACACTACGTCATCCGAACGTGGTCATGTACTTGGACAGTCTGGAGACGGACAAAGCCATTTATTTGGTCACCGAGTACGTGGAGCCGCTCAGCAAGCACTTGGCGAACGAGAGTCAGAAGAAACACGAGTTGGAGATCTCGTGGGGCTTGCATCAAATCAGCGTAGATTGAAACAAATAATATTTGTAGTTTTGTGATTGTGATTTGTTTTTTTGTTCAGAAAGCGATTAATTTTCTGGTGAATGATTGCAACTTGATGCACAACAACGTGTGTATTTGGTCAGTGATGAAGAATCAGGCGGGCGAGTGGAAGTTGGGCGGTATGGAGTACGTGTGTTCGGCGGATGCGAAGGATGCGAGTGCGCCCGTCAAGATTTTAAGTCAACTGGAGAAATATAATCCGCCGGAGCAGGCAGATTCAAAAATTAGAACGAAATGGTGTGTGATTTCACATTTTCGATGTTTCGATATTTTTTTGATATTTTGATATTTTGATATTTTGAAATTCGATTTAATAATTTATTCAGGGGTGCGGACATGCGATTTCGATGTCTTGAAGTTTTGATGTTTCGATATTTCGATATTTTGATATTTTTTCGATATTTTGATATTTCGATATTTTGATATTTTTTCGATATTTTGATATTTTTTTGATATTTTTTCGAAATTTCGATATTTGTTTGATATATTTTTTAGATATTTCGATATTTTTTTGATATTTTTTCAATATTCTGATTTTTTTTGATATTTTTTGATATTTTTTTGATATTTCAATACTTTTTGATATTTTTTTCGAAATTTCGATGTTTTTTTGATATTTTTTCGAAATTTCGATGTTTTTTTGATATTGTTTCGAAATTTCGATATTTGTTTGATATTTTTTTCGATATTTCGATATCTTTTTGATATTTTTTCAATATTTTGATATTTTTTTGATAATTTTTCTAAATTTCGATTTTTTTTTTGATATTTTTTCGATATTTCGATATTTTTTTGATACTTTTTCAAAATTTGATATTTTTTTCGATATTTCGATATTCTTTTGATATTTTTTTGATACTTTTTTGACATTTTTTTGATACTTTTTTGACATTTTTTTGATATTTTTTCGATATTTTTTTGATATTTCGAAATCCGAATTAATAATTCATTTTTCCAGGGGTGCGGACATGTGGGGCTTGGGTTGTCTGATCTGGGAAGCATTCAACGGACCACTAATAAAGCCGTCGAGCTTAAAGAACGTTGGAAAAATCCCCAAATCGTTGTCGTCGCAATACTGCCAGTTAGTAAGCGCCAATCCGAGCAGTCGTCCGAACCCGAGCGACTTTCTCCGCCGCGGTCGCAGCCCGGGCGGATTCTTCAACAACGTCTTCATCAACACGCTTTTATTCCTCGAAGAAATCCAAGTAAAGAAATACACAACTTGAATATTTTAATGCAAATTTTTATGAAAATCTTCGCATTTCTTCTTCAGATCAAAGATTCGACGGAAAAGACGAAATTCTTCAACCAGCTCACGCAGCAGTTGGACACTTTCCCCGCCGACATTTGTCGATACAAAGTTCTCCCGCAACTCATCAACGCGTACGAGTTCGGCAACTCCGGCTCGGTCGTGCTGCCGTCCATGTTTAAGCTCGGAAAGCTGCTCGACGACGACGAATACGAAAAGAAAATCGTCCCCTGCGTCGTCAAATTGTTTAGTTCTACGGATCGAGCGACTCGCGCTCGTCTTTTGCAACAAGTTTGAGAAAAATCAATAAATCGATGAATATTTTTCAATTTTTACAATTTTTTTGATGTTTCAATAGTTGGAGCATTTCGTGAATCATTTGCAACCCGCGATCGTCAACGATCAAATCTTCCCGAAGATCCTGCAAGGATTTCTCGACACGAATCCGGCGATCAGAGAAAACACCGTCAAAGTGATTTTTAAAGAAATATTTTTTGTTTTTGGTTTTGTTTTTAAATTTTTTTTAATTTTTGCAGGCCATGTTGCATCTCGCACCAAAGCTCAACTACAACAACCTCAACGTGGAGTTGATGAAACATTTCTCGCGTTTACAAGCCAAAGACGAACAAGTAAATGATACGCCAAGAGGTTTCCGATCTTTTTAAGATGGTGTAGCTGTTAGTAGAGTAGAATATGGTGACGGACCAGTAGGTCAAACACCAAGAATCCGAAAAAAAATTATAAATCTCCACAAATCCCAGTCAAAAATCACAAAATCACAAAAATCCAACACCAAAAATCCATAAAAATTCAACATTTTCCCCAAAAATATCAAAATTTGCACAAATAAAACCAAAATTCTATTCAAAAAATGAAAAATTTTCCACGAAAAATTAAAAACTTTAGTGAAATATCAAAATTCCCTTCAAAAATCATAAAATCAAACACCAAAAATCCAAAAAATTGTCAAAATCTCTTTAAAAAATCAAATTCTTCTACAAAATATCAAAAATCGCATTCAAAATCCACTTATCGGGAACTTCCGCTAAACACGAATACACGAATAAATTGTTTTGCATCGTTCGTAGGGCGGAATCCGCACAAACACGACCGTGTGCTTGGGCAAAATCGCGCACCTGCTTCACCCCCAAATGCGCCAAAAGATGCTCATCACGGCGTTCGCTCGGGCAATGAGGGACCCTTTTCCGCCGGCAAAGACAGCCGGCATCCTCGCGTTGGCCGCCACGCAAGCCTATTACCCGCTGCACGACATCGCCCGCCAAGTCATCCCCGCGCTGTCGTGCGTGTGCGTCGACCCGGACAAATCCGTTCGGGATCAAGTAAGAATTTTCATTGATTGATTGGTTGATTAGACACTAGGTGCATTTAAAGTTAAAATCCAAATTTGACTTATCTTAATCTGAATTATTGATAATTCGTGTAAGCCATTTCGATTAGGTCCATATAAAGTCATTAGTAATTTGTCTGAAATATCTTCTAGACACAGATAAGTGACCTAATTTGCATCGTTGAAATGATAAGTTAATCAGAATAAGTGGCTTATTGATAAGTCAGTGCAGTGATTTATACGCGTTTTGCTGAATCCCGAATTGGAATAAAATCGAATAATCATTTTTTCGATTTTTCGCATTTTAACTGTTTTTACTCGTTTCTTCACGGTGTTTACTAATTCAAACAGTTTTAACATGTTTTTACACAAATTTAACCACTTTTTTTTTTTTTTTTAGCCATTTTCGTCCTTTCTTCGGTGCGAAGTTTTGAAATGGGGGAAAAAAAAACAATAAAAGGATGCGTAAAAATAGTTAAAATCTGAACAAATCCAAAATCTTCACATTTTCACACCAAATAAAGGGTGAAATGGGTAAAAGTTGGTTGAATTTGTGTAAAATCGCGTTAAAAATGGTTGAATGAATAAAAACCGTGAAGAAATGAGTAAAAACAGTTAAAATATGGAAAAATCTAAAATCTAAAAAATGATAATTCGATTTTTTTTTTATTTTGGGCAAAACGGGACATCACCTTACACGCATCTAGTATTGCGGATTAGGTCACTTCCTGCGTGTGATAAGTCATTTCAGACAAATCAATTAAATAATTCATTTGACTTTGAATGCACTTATTGTTTGTTTTAATTTTAATACACTAAACTGGTTTGTATTCTCTAAATGTCGAATTTATACATTAAAATTGATATAAACTGATTTAATTTACTTTTCAATGACAAATCTAGTGTAAAAGTGATTTTTCATTTTTCATTTCTCATTTCTAGGCGTTCAAAACGCTTAAAGGATTTCTAGACAAACTCGAAAAAGTCTCCGAGGACCCCTCCCTAGCCGACACGATGGGTAGAACGTAAGAAATGAAACGAAATTGAAATTGAAATTTCCTTTTTATTCGTAGAAGCCGAAGTGAATTCGATCGCGTCGCCGACGGCCGCCGACACGGCCGCGAGCTGGGCCGGCTGGGCCGTCACGTCCTTGACGTCCAAATTCTACAAAGCCGGCAAAAACAAATCGCCGCCGACCGACACCGACGCCGACGTCGTCAAACAGACCACGAGCGAATCGGCTCCGGTCAAGGAGAAATCGCCGCCCACGCCCATCTCCGAACGCGAATCCGCGTCCGTCTCCGTCTCCGACAGCGAGGACGACTGGATCGACGACTGGGGACAATTAGACGTAAAATCAAAACTGCCAAAGAAATTTAATTCCTTTTTTCATAATCATTTCGACGTGCACGCAGAACAAAACGGTCGTGGTCAACGCGGCGTCGGACAACGACGCCGACAACGGATGGGGCGATGCGGACAATTGGGGCGACGAGGACGAAGCCGACGACGCCGAACCAGTCCCAGTCTCAGTATTAACATTCTTCGCTTTTCTTTGATTCGTCGTCGAACAATTTCGATTTGTTTGTAGCAAACTCCGAGCGCGGATTTCGTCGCGGTCACTTCAAATTTGAAGCCGATCAGTTCGTACGACTGGGCCGCGCAGCCCGACACGAAGCAGGACGCTTTCTTCGACCATTTACTCGATAAACCGGAATTCGACAAGTCGAAATCGAAATCGAAACCTAGCGGGTGGGAAATGAACGAACCGTGGGACACAGGTAACAAATGTCAACAAATGTCAACAAAAATTTAATTTAATTTCGTTTTTTAGTTGATGTTCCGGTCAGCAAAACGTCGGGTGCCATGAAACTGGGCGAGAGGAAGACGAAACGACACCAGTTTTAGATTCGTCACGTGTTTGACTTGAGGTTTGCGAGCTCGGCGCGCAGTTCCGATCTGCGCACGAGTAACGGCTGCAGAATTCCTGGAATATACGAAAATGAAATGAAATAAAATTGAGTAAAATTTTTTTTTTAAATTAACCATGCAAGTCCAGTGTTGTTTCTTGCTCGCCGTCCAACTCCAAGACCAAGCGGAGCATCTCCTCGCCCACTTGGGGGACCTGTTTCACCCATTTCTGCTCCAATTTGTGCCATTTCATCTCCTTTAATAACAGAAAATATTCACGAATAAACATTCACGCGCCATCTTTGTTTTGGGGAAAAACATAAAATATTCACGAATAAAACATTGCACACTCCATCTTTAACCTCTCTTAATTCCACGACGGATTGTCGGATCAAATTCACGCTGTTCAAACGACTTTCGAGCTCGTACTGCAGTTCGGCTTCTTTGACTCTCGCTTCCCAATTCGCGTCGGACATTTCGCCTTCCATGATGGCGGCGCCGTCGGAGCAGTCCCGCACACGTTCCGAACGAGAGGGAAAAAGTGTCAAATAACTTCCGATTTCTTAGTGTCGATTGGAAAAATTTTAATTTCATTTTTCTAAAGTATTTTTCTCGAAGTATTTGTAATGAAAAAGGTTTCCACTATGACGTAATATGCGGGGGTGTGGCCAGCAACCCACGTGTCCACATTCCCAGCTGATTGCAACGATGCGCGTGCATTTTAGCCGGTTCGGGTTCGCGCATAAACTCGAGAATGTACGAGTCACCAACACACTAACAACGTCGTAATAAATAAAAAAAATCTCATTTTATTCCCCCGAAAGAAAACGGAAAAAGAAACTGAAATTCCAGGCAACCAAACGGGATGATCGATTAATCACTCCAGTTTTTTAAAGGAACGAAACCAAAGCGAAAACTCGCATTTCTCCTCCTTTTTTAATCGTATTTACTCGAAAAATAAACGTAAAACAGGCGTGAAAAATTGAAACTTGGTGATTTAATCTGTAATGAATAAATAAAATCTTTCTTTTTCTGTATTTTTATGTGTGATGTAATGAAGATTTGACAAAAGCATCGGTGGATAATCCCGGAATGATGTTTAATGATCATGTATAATGGATGATAAGACACGACAAAATGAGTAGTGAAATGAAAATATGGAACTATATAGAAGGGCAAGGGAGCGAGGAAGGCTGCAAATTGAATAAAGCACACGCACACACACTCTGTTTGTCTCTATTTTGTCTCCGCACCGAAAAATGACCAAAAAATTGAAATAAATCATGCACAATTTCCCCTAAAAAATAAAAACAAACAAACGTTGTAGTTGATATTGAGACATTCTTGTTGTGTTTTGTTTTGCATTCTTTGGCAATATCACTTTCCAAGCACAAGAAGTAGAAATGTTTTGTTTTTTCCTCTTTTTCGTTCATTTTTTGAATTTTTTTTCATTTTTTTTCATTTTTTTTTTTTTAGAAAAAAAGTTCTCGTTGCACGTCGCACATAGAATATAGATAATATATATATAATAGAATATTTAATCAATCAACCCCAGGAACTTGATATATCCAAACACTCTCACCTCAATCCTGGCACTCAAGAAAAAATAAAAAAATTAAAAAAACAAAAAAAATTATTGATTTTGAGCAATTTGATGAGCAGATATGGAGAGAAAAATCAAACAAAAACGTGCATTACAAGTGCGAATTTTTCAAGTCTGCTCAAAGAATTTGTCCAAAAAACAAAAAAAAATCAATCAATCAATCAATCAATCAATTCGTATATATATAAAATTTGAAAATACAAAGCTTGATGACGTTTGAAAGTGTGTGTATATATATTAAAGTGAAAAATTCATTCATTTTCCTATCCAACTCGTGATTTACAAGGTGAATAAAATACATCGACTGATTTACTGATTTACTCTTTGCTTGCACCATTGAGAGACCCTGTTTATGAAAACACTAAATTTCTTCTTTCTTTTCACCTTTCTTTCTTTCTTCTACATCAAATGTTAAGCCAAACAGCCTGTGACATATATACAAAAAACACGCACACGAAATCATAAATCATAACAATTAATTAATTCAATTAAATTATAAATTAGCAAAAATTAGCAAATTAGCAGCTCCCTAAATACACAAGAAAAAAATTGAGTAACAACAAGATTTTTTTTTTTTTCTTTTCATTAAAATATTTCAAATTTTAACCGTTAAAAATGAGAAAAATAAACGAAAAAAAAAATAATAATAATAATAAATGACATTTTTTAGTTTTTGTGTTTCGTTAAATAAATAACAATAAGAATTCTTACAAATTTCTTTCTTTCTTTCTTTTCACCATATGAAAATGAAACGCACCTAAAAAACAAGAAATCTTTTCCATTTTCCTTTTAAATTAATTCATTAATACCATTACTATGTTCTGTACACTAGGTTTGTCAACGAGTGAAATTTCGGATGACACTTCATTATAAACATTCGACATAATTTCAAAAAAAACAAACAAAAAATATATAATAATAATAATAATAATAATAATAATAATAATAATCGTTAACAGATCTACTGTCCGTCCGTGGCTCCGATTTTCAATTTATAGTCAAAAAACAAAAAATCAATTTCTCTCTAGCTCCACAATTAAAACAACAAAATGAGCAGAAAAACGATGCGACACTTCTTTCAGGACTAGAGAAAAACCAAAACAAAAAACCAAAAAAAAACATAAAATAAAACCAAAAAAAAATACAAGGCAATTTGCATCAACGAGAGTGGCTATGAAGAAAAAACAGTGATCCATGAAAACGACAAAAAGACAAAAACAATCGTCGAATCGTCAAAAAACGCGCCAAATTCACCAATCGGGGGACTACAAAGCGAGCGAGCGAGCGAGAGAGCGGCCATCTTGCTTTCTTCCTAGCGCATCACGCCCAGCATGTTCTGGCGGGCCCGCTTCGCCTCCTCCTCGCTGATTCGCTGCTCGATCAAATACTGCGCCGTGCTGATGGCGTTCGGCGTGCCCGTGATGGTCACGATGCGATTTCGCGTGCCCGGCGCGAAGATCCCCTTCTTCGAGATCTGGATGTTGGCGCCGCTGAAGTGCTGGATCTCCACCAGCGACTTCCCGCCGGGCCCCAGGATCGCGCCCACGATGTTCTCGCCCACCTCCACCTCCATCTTGGCCGTGTCCGACGACTTGTCGCTCGGCGTCGGGCTCTTGCGCAGCGCCACCATCGCCGGCCCGGGGCTCGTGCCCAGCCCGAACGAGTTATTGTTCACCGGAAGCCCGTTCGCCGCGCCCGGCGACCCGAGCGACGGCGAGTTGCGTCGGAACGGGTCGTACACGTCGCCGTATCGTTCCCCGCCGCGCCCCACCGCCCCGCCGGCCGTCGGCGAGCCCACGCTGCCGCTCGCCACGCTCCCGATCGGCCCGAACACGTTGCTCGACGCGAGTGACCCGGGGCCCTGGGCGAGCGGCATGGGCGAAGTGTCCATCGCGGTCACGCCGTTGCCGAACAGCCCCTGGGGCCCCCCGGGCTGCCCGGGCACCGGCACCGGCCCCTGCCCCTGCTGCGGCGCCGACTGCGACTGCCCCGTCATGTTGAGGGCGCCGTAGCCCAGGCCGAGGCCCAGGATGCCGTAGTTGGTCAGCGTGCTCATGGCGCCGGCGATCTCGAGCGTCGCCTGCTCCGAGTAGCCGTTGGCGCGCAGCGTCGCCTTGATGCTCTCGAGCATCTGGCCCGTCGACATGGGCCCCTGGTGGTGCTGTTGTTGTTGTTGGTGCTGCTGCTGGACCATGGTCATCTGGTTGAGCGGGGTCATCGGGTTGAGGTTGAGGCTGAGGTTGAGGCCGGCGAGCGGCGAGTTGGCGCCGCCGAACTGGCCGAGCGAGGGGCTCATGCTGTTGAGGGATCCGTTGGAGCTGAAGCTGCCGTTGATGACGGTGGAGGAACCGTGCTGGGAGGTGTTGGCGTAGGGGGAGCCGGTCGGGTTGAAGTTGGCGACGGGGCCCGTCACGTCGGCGTAGGAGACGTTGAGGCAGCTGCCGCTCTGGGGGTCCTCCATGATTTTGGTGAGGATCATGGCGCACGCGTTCCGGTTGCACTCGACTTCGCCGATGACGGTGATGCAGCGCTCGGTCAGGGTTTGGTCCTTGGCTTTCTGCGAGATTTGCACGTACGAGCCGCTTTCTTCTTTGATTTGTTTGATGTAGTTGCCGCCTTTGCCGATTATCATGCCGGCGGTACTGTTTGGCACCAAGATTTTCACCTGAAATGCAATCAAAATCAATTAAAATCACGAAAAACCGAAGAAAAACCAATTAAAATCAACAAAAACCAAGAAAAATCATCCAAAAAACAACAAAAATCACCCAAAATCAACAAAAATCACCAAAAATCAACCCAAAATCAACAAAATCAACCAAAAATCAACCAAAATCAACAAAATCCTCTCTACTTGTTTTTCCCGCTCCGCCGGCTGCTTGCTGTCAAAATCAATGGCGGGTTTCGCGTTCGGGTCCGGCTTTTCTCGGATTTTCTCCATTATGAAATTGTGCACCCTCATGATGGCTTCCAGGTTCCCCGTGATCAGACATACCCGTTCTGTAGTACCTAAAAAAAAACCAAAAAAAATCATCAACAAATCCAAAAAAAAAAAAACAACAAATTTCTCAAATGTGTCAATCATTATTCGCATTTCAGTGCGTTTTCCTTTTTTTCTCACTTTGCAATGCGATTATTGACGTCGCACATACCAACCGGCTCTCAAGGAGCTAACCTGGATAATAATCGTTAGCTTTGGACATCTTGACTCGCGCCCCGGTCTCTTTCTGTAGTTGGGCGATCGTTTCTCCGCCCTTGCCGATGATTGCGCCCGCTGCCACGCTCGGTACCAGGATCTTCAAGTGTAAGGCTCCTTCTACTGGGGAAAAGAAAAAGTCTACTTCAGGTAAGACATGAACTAAGACACAAACATTTTGAAACAAAAATTTAAATTTTTTTTGAATTTTTTAAATTTTTTTTCTTGCATTGCAGTTGCATTTCGCATCAAATAGACGCCCCCTTCGCGCTCAAATCAGTCGCATTCCTCAGCCAAAGGTCAAAGACATTCAGATTCACGACGAATTCAACCCAATAAAAGACAAGACGTTTTTTGATTAAATAAAACATTAAATAAAATAAACAAAAATCAATTTTTTTTTTTATTTTTATTTTTCCAATTTATCAATTTGCGCGGCTTCAATTAGTGGACGGGGAACGACGGGGAACGGGAAGTTGCAAACTACAAACAATAAGATTATGTAATAAATTTAATTTAAAAAAAAAAAAAAAAATTAATTTGATTTTTAAATAAAAAAAAAAAAAAAAATTTTAAAGAAAAATTGCTCGCGAATTGCGAATATGAAAACCGAGCTTGACTTTATATGGAACGAGGACACAAACCAATTTCCCTTTCACTCAAAAGCCTCTGGTGCTGAAATTAACATGTCCAACATTAAATATGCACAAATTAACTACTTCAATTCGCACCCACAACCCCAAAAACATGAATCACCCAAACAGATACCGCAATCTCAATTTATCAACAAAATCCCCCGAAAAAAAAAAAAAAAAAAAAGTTCCACCAAACCGACTTCCAATCGCCTCAAAAAGCCCCAAAAAACAAAACAAACCACCTCCCAAAAAACTTTTTTCCCCCACCTTCGTTACCCCACCCTTAAAACTTAACCGTGCGGGGGGGAGTAAATGCAGACGACACGGGTTATGACAAGCCGCTTGGGCGTTGATTTCGAACCGCTTGCGGGGCGCGCAGCCGACGTCGCTGCGTACTAGCGCCGGTCCCGGCCCCTGCACCCGCATGCCGGCACAGCGTGCGAATCGCCGGCCGCGAATGACGAATGCCGATCGCTTGCTTCGCCACGACAGTCGATACTCGCTCGACTAGGGTTAAGAATCACGGTGTTCTTTCAACAGCCGCAACTCGCGAACTACGCCATCCGTGCATCCATCCCGCAGTGAAATAATACCTCCTCCGTGATGAGATCGTTTCGTTACACCGCTTTCACCTTCACCATCCAACGGCCTTTTTCGAGAATCGGCGATATCTGGCTCGGGACATCCATTCACTACGCCTGGTCCGGCAGCCATCTTCGTCGAAAGGGAAGATGTATGGCAGTGAATGACGCGGCTGGCGATGACGTCACGGCTCAACTATTTCGCTAAACAAGACTAAATTCGGCGCCGTTAATTACTACACGAAGGAAACTACTCTCCCGATGGGTAATTGCGATTCTCGCACAAACAAAATGAACGTGCCATGAGCGGAAACGAAACGAACGTGCACGCAGACGCATCTCACACGGTGATGCAACTCGCGGCACCGACTGCGCAGGCGCGCCAAACCGAAACCGAGTGTGCGGAACATCTGATCGGCGCGGCGCGGCGCACGACCGGTTTGCACATTTCGTTTCGACGAGACGAAAGATTTCGACACCGAATGAAAATCAAATGAAAATGATATTCGATTTTTTCTTTTTGTTTGGTTTTTGTTTGGTTTTTTAACGCGAGGTGGTGTTTTTGGGTGGATACCGGAAACCACTTTCCTCGGCGCGATAAGAAAGCTTTTTCTCGCACATGACAAACGCCAACTTGCATCAACCTCAAACTGATTATTCCATCTATAAATAAAATTGGCAGCCTACTAACACAAATAATTACGAAGTGGATTAAAGATGGAGGGTGGTGGAGTAGGTCGCAACTTGGTACAGGTTTTTACACCAAAAAAATTTAAAAAAAAATTTAAAAAAAATTTTTAAGCCAATCAGGTTACGCGACACAAAAATATCCAAAAATATTCCCCCAAAAAATAAATTCTTAATCACTGAATCATGTCTGCACTTTTCTAAACTTAAAAGAACACGGCAATGACCTCATCGAAAAATAAATAACCTCGTCCCCAAAATCCCAAAATCCTAAAATCCCCAAAAACTCCAAAAACTAAAAAAAAAAAATAAATAAATTTTATAAAAACAAATTTTTCCGTCTTAAAACATCGAAATCAAAAGCGAAAACGCCTTTTCCCACAACCCGGAAACGGTACACGTGGAGGCGGCCATTGTATGACGTCACGCCCTTGCAATGTCGTCTGTCTGAAGCATTTCGTTTAATTTCCCCGACCCCCAGTTCGCCAAAAACCACGAGCCGCAAAACACGTATAAAAACGAACACAACGCACGGTGAGTGAAATCCGATTGGGAGATAACCAGACAACAAACAGGTTTCGATCGAGGCCAAATATCGACTAAAATAGGCTGGTGAAAAACGCAACTCCTCCTTTCGCCACCAACCGCAAACATCGGTCACAAAAATCGCGAAAATCGCATCTATTATTACACCCGCGACCCGAAAATAACTCTCAACGCCATCCCCGCTTACCTTTAACTTCCGACGGCATTTTCGCACCGGTCAAGCGAACATAATTAAAAATTGGCCGCTCCACGTGGACAGCTGAGCCGAGCTCGATGGCCGACCGCCGACCTTGATCGCGCACAGAGCGAACCGAGCGCGCAGTCGATTCCTTTTCTGTTCATTCACGTGATGGTCGGGGGTTCCTTGACTCTCACTCTCGGCGTCGACCGTTGGCTTTGCCTCGCTAAGCCTAACCTAGCAGACACTACTTGTGACGTCACTAGTCGTCCCTGAATTGAATTCCTCCTCCATGGCTGCCACGACGGAGCATTGTGGGAGGAGAAATTGGAGAAATAAGAAACAAGCGCCTGCTCGGTGCTTGCTATTCTATTATTCGGCCGCCGAGGCCAGCTGTGAGTGACGTCATGTCACACGTTTTCGTGATACAACATGCGCGGCTACGTCATCGCCTCATTGGCCGAATAGCTAAAGTTACTGCTCGTCTGTTTTCGACACTGCGATGTTGCTACGGCGCTTTTTTAAACCGCCATCTTTTATCGCCGGTTAAAGGTCGTTTGTGACATTTTTTTGTAACTTTTTTTTTTTTTGGATGTTTAATTTTTTAAACACCTGTTTTGAATATTTGCGGTGTAATTTGTAATTGAGTGGGGGGACGTGATGTAATAAATCACAACTGTTGAATGAAATATAAAACAGCTGCAGCCAACGACCGCAGATTTGCGGCATTAGCGTAATCGCCGAATTGCGCCGTCAGGTGTCTCCGGCGCTCGTGTCCCGGCATCCAATACGAAGGAAACAGTTGGCGCCCGGGTGGCAATGGCGAGATTGTTAGTAAAATGGTGGAAAGATTCGAGGAAACGGGGAAAATAATCCGTATCGATAAAATCAGAATAAGGAAACAAATGAATAATGAAAAAAAAATTATTTTCTAAAAATAAAAACAATAGAAAAATCAAACCGGAAATCGTGTTACTCAACACTTCGAGTCCATTCGTCACAGCGCCATTACAAAATCCCAAAAATCCCCAAATCCCAGCACAAAAAAACCAAATAAAATAAATTATTCAAATAAAAACTGACCTTCGACGATCGAATCCGGCACGAAAACATAAGTGAAAGCGTATTTCTTGCACATTTCGTCAGCGAGCATCGCGCTATTTTCATTTTGAACTCGCTGCCCCGTTTTGCGCGGACTCGCAAAACTGAACACAGACGGCGTCTTCGTCATCATGGCGACCGACATTATGGAGGACTGCGATAACACTCGGGCCGGATGTTTACAGGCGAGTAGCGAATCGGTTTCACACGCATGTTTTACTCAACATCAATCATTTAAAAGCACACTCGTATACGCATCGACTACACTCGATGTTCGAACACAACGATTAAAAACTGATCGGTTTTTCGCCCGTTTTTTTCCAGCCTTTGCACCCACAACTGTTCTGCATTTGATGCATAAATCCGTGTTCGGTTTTCGCGTCGTCGGATTAAACGTGAGCAAATCGGCCGAGCAGAGAGAGTACGAAATAAAGCGATGCTTTTTTTCCTTTTTTTCTTCTCGAGCTATTGTATTCGCAACGAGACAATTGTTTGACTGACGTAACGCGTTAGTAACAGGTTGTCTTCGTTTGGTTTTCGCACATTTTTGTTCCGCGATTCGTTTCGTGTCGTCGGATGCGCTTTTGTGTCGTTGTGTAAGAGTTGGCGAGTTTGTGGTGACCGGTGACCGGTGATCGGTGGGTGCTTGCGTGGTTTGGTTGGTTTTTTTTGGTTTTTTTTTGGTTTTTTTTTTTGGTTTTTGTTTGATTTTTGTTTGATTTTGGTTTGATTTTTTTTTTTTTTTTTTAGAAGAAGAAGAGAAGAAAATTGAATTGAAAACGAGTTGAATTCTGGTTGGTACTGGATTGGATCGGTGGCGTAACTGGTGGTTAATGGTTGCGGTGGACGGATTTGTGGAATTTTTTTTGTTGGGATTTGTCGTGGGGGTTTGGGAAATTTTTGTTGGGAATTTGGGTGGTTTTTTGGGGTTTGGATGGGTTTGTGGGTGGGATGGGATGGGTTTTTTTGGGGGGATTGTAAGGAAATGTGGATGAGTTGAGGAAGTTTGAGAAAATTTGATGGGATTTTGAGAGATTTAAAGGTCACGTGAAGGAAGTTTGAGACGTTTTGAAGGATTTATTACATTTTGAGGAAAGTGCACAAAATTTCGGAAATTAGTAAGGAAATTTGAGAAATATTAAAAAAGAATCAACAAAATTCAAGAAATTTTGACAAAAAGCAACAAAATTCAACAAATTATTCAGTAAATTTAAAAAAACGTTTAAGAAAAATCAACAACATTTCTTGAATTTTGACAAAAATCAACTAATCAACAAAATTTCATCAACTTTTAAGGAAATGAACAAATTCTACGAAAGTTTGAAGAAATTTTGACAAAAACCAACAAAAAGCAAGAAATCCTCAAGAAAAATCAACAAAATGTAAGACATTTCCAAGAAAAATCAACAAAACGTGACAAATTTCCACAAACCATGACAAATCCCACAACAACAAATGAGCAAACCTCCCCAAACGACGTACGATCACTTTAGCGATCTATTGTTTTGTTCTTCTTCGTTAAAGTGACCCACCGTCAGCCCACCAACCCCACCCAAACCCCGCTCAACTAACGCCATCTTTGTTTTCTCATTTCTAGCCGCAGATCAACACTCATCGCAGAATGTAAACAAACCTACCGGCAAACCAACCAACCAACCAAATCCAACCGTGAGCTGCCATGGCCGAGCGAGCACCCAAACGCTGCAGCTACCCTTCGAGTCAACGCCGCGAAGGCCCCGCCCCACTCGCCTCCTTCGAGGACCTCAGCGATGAAATCGAAAGCCCCACCGAGAAAAACTCACATCCGCTGCCCGAAATCGAAGAAGAACTCAAACTCCACGCCGACGCGGCCACCCCCAGCACCCCCCGCGCGCCCACAACCACCACCTCGTCGCCCCTCACCCCCGGTGCCGACCTGAGTTCCACCAGCACCCCGCGCGTCGACGAAGGGGCCACGAGCGGCGGCAGCGCCGAGTTCAGCCACGAGGGTTCACGAAACTCGCCAGCCGAAGCCCCACCGGTCGTCACTTTCCAAGTGCCGCCACCCCGCGACCCCGCAACGGACCCCCGGAAGCGCCCCCGCGCGCCAAACATCAAAAACTCAAAGTCCTCGTCCTTCATGGACGACGTGCGCGGCGCCGAGGCGGCCGAGGCGCTCGCCAGTTCGCTGCCCGAGCGCGCCGCCACGCCCGAGTGTCTTCCGGCGCCCGCCAACAAGTCCTCGCTCACGTCGGGACAGTCGTCGCGGACCCCGTCGCGCACCCCGTCGCGCACGCCTTCCCCCAACTCGCCGCGCCGCTTCTTCTCGTTCTTCAAGCACCGCGACGAGAGCGAGCCCGGGTCCCCGGCGTCGCCAAAGTCGCCCCGGAAGACGTCCTTCACGAATCTGTTCAAGCTGGGGGGGCGCAAGAGCCCCGACGAACGCGCCGTGTCGCCGACCGCGCGCAAGGGCAGTTTGAGCATTTTCTTCAAGGGGGGCAAGGAGAAGGAGTCGTCCAAGCTTCGGCGGACCCCGGAGGAGGTTCCGGGGGGTGTCCACGGGGTGGACAAGGGCCAGAAGGAGGTGGCCAATAGGAATGTGTTTTCGAGTCTGTTTAAGAAGGGCGGGGATAAGAAGTTAGCGCAGGTCAAGCTGACCCTGCAGGCCACGTCGGTGGACGTGCCGGTCGAGATCGCGTCGACCGGTTGGACGTCGAGGGAGATCAGTTTGCATTCGCATTTGTGCGACCTGCTGGACGACGAGGGCGGCGACGTCGGCGACGGCGAGCCAGCGGAAGGCGTCCAGCTCGTCAACGGGCAGGTGGAGTCCGTCGAGGTGTACGTGGACGCCGCGGGACCGGAAGCGGAGGTCGAGGACGAGGCGCAGACGGTGGCGGCGGCGGTGGCGGCGCAGGAGCGGCGCTGCAAGCGGCCGCTGGACCGCGTGGACGCGGTGGTGGCCGAGGACGAGTGTAATAAGCAGGCGGTCGGTCTGCGGGGGGCCGGGAAGTCGACGTCGGACGAGCGGATCTCGTCCGGGTCGGAGCAGGAGACGGATTTCGATCCGGTGTCGCTCAAGAAACGACCGACGAGCGAGGACTACGAAGTCGAGACGCTGATCACGGAGGAGAGCGCCGAGTACGACGAGTATCTGCCGTTGCCGTTGCCGGCGTCGGAGCGACGCGTGGCGCCGCCGATCCGGCGCCAGCGACTGGTCGACTTGACCACGACGCCGATCGAGCGACCGCGTAGTTCCACTCCGTTGAGCGCGACCTCGATCGAGGCGTTCATCCAGACGGCGTCGCCGCCGCCGCCGGAGCGCGCGACGGCCGACGCGGACAGGAAGCTGAAGGTCTCTCTCCCCGGCGACGAGTTCGCGGCGCGGGGGAGAAGCCCGAGGAAGATGGCGGTCAAGAAGTGGACGGAGTTCTGCCAGGAGGCGCTGCACAGCCCCCGCGCGCAACGCAAGGACGACGAGGTGACCGCGACGACGTCGTGGGTGACGTTCGAGAACGCGCCGGAGGTGGCGCCGGAGACGCGGGTCGCGGGGCACCGGGTCACCGAGGCGGAGCTGGAGCGCAGCGACGCGATGTTCGACGCGCGGAGGTTCTCGCCGGAAGTGGCGGAGGACTGCAAGTGCGAGTGTCACAAGTTGCGCGCGAACGGGGTGAAGACGCCGCCGGCGGACGCGAGTAGCCAGACGAGCTGCGGGGCGACGTGGGCCCGCGACCGGGCGACGCAGATGCCGAGTCAGGATTCGACGGCCGGGGAGTTTGGCGTGGGGGCGGCGAGGAGGAGTAGGAGTACGCAGATGCCGAGTCAGGACTCGATGAGTTTGGAGACGCCGAGGAGGTTGGCGACGGAGGGGTCGACGAGTTCGGGGGAGGTTTGCCAGGGGGATAGTTTGGACGGACGCGATCCGCTGCTGGTGGTTAGTAACGGATCGGAGGACAGCGAGTGCGAACACGATACGACGGGGGAGTTTACGGACGCCCATACGTGCAGCGAACATTCGACCTCGCCGAGTACGGGGGCTTTTGATCGGTGTCATGTCTTTTTTCCTCGGAATGGGGATGACAGAAATGGCATCTAGAAAGTCGGGTATGTAGCTAGGAGAATGCATTTTTGTGCTAGGCGTGGTTCGTAAAGTTATTTCGGTTGGGTTAGGTTTTTTGGATTGGTTGGAATGTGAAATTTTAAAAATGTAGACGGGTTTAGATGACTTTGGGAATGCGCCTATAGGAAAATGGATTTTTATAAAAGAAATTAAGATTTTTATAGTAAAACTGCAATTTTATACTAAAAACTGCATTTTTATACTAAAAACTGCATTTTTATACTAAAAGGTGCATTTTTATACTAAAAACTGCATTTTTATACTAAAAACTGCATTTTTATACTAAAAGGTGCAATTTTATACTAAAAGGTGCATTTTTATACTAAAAACTGCATTTTTATACTAAAAACTGCATTTTTACACAAAAAAAACTGCATTTTTATACTAAAAGGTGCAATTTTATACTAAAAACTGCATTTTTATACTAAAAACTGCATTTTTATACTAAAAGGTGCATTTTTATACTAAA
>JAQIXU010001026.1:0-21610 GCA_034701245.1 Strigamia transsilvanica | reverse complement strand
AAAATGAAATGCAATGAAATGCAATGGGATAGCGCTTATTCCAGTACACTTGTGAACACCATTGTCGTTTACAAGCCGAACTATGCCGGATTAAAAACGTACAATTCTACTCATAATTGAACTGAAATCAGCATTTCTCGTTTATGCTGCCATTTTCTGGTTACCATATTTCTTCGAATGTAGAACGAACGTAAGCACAATGCGTAGGGCCTACGAACTTTTTAGGGGCTACAATATTTCACTTGAAAAAATTAATACATAGACAGTAAAAATTGAATGAAAAATCCAAAATAAGATAGACAGTTGTCTTCTAGCGCCTACGAAGGTCTTAGAACAGCAAAAATGCTATATTTTCACACAAAAATTCTGAAATTTATTGAATAATACACTCAACCCTCAATATACATCCGGGATACGTTCCTGGAAAGTCGGCCGCAATGCGAAATGCCGTATAACGAATCAAGGGCTGTTCCTCCTGATTCGTTAGGGGATTTCCCGACTTTTTGGCCGTATACCGAAAATGTTAGACCGCATATCAAAATTTAGCCATAATGGCACAAGGCCGTTATGGCGAAATATAAAGAGCAGCCGTATAACGAGGGTTGAGTTAGCATCAAATTTTATAGTTGCTCATGAATTATAGCTGTGGCTATTAGTCGAAGAAATAAGGTAATTCACAAATAATAATGGCTGCCATTAATGGCAGCTAGGTGACTTCATAACAAAGGGGTAGCCAATTGCAAAAAAACGCATACGAGACTTCGAAATCCTGTTGAAATCCTTAAGATTTCAGGATTTCAACAGGATTTCTCAGGAATTCAGGTGGATTTCTTCAAAGATTTTGCTCGGTTTTATGGATTTCCAGGATTTCTTGGATTTCAGAGATTTGTAAGATTTAAAAAAATTACTAAAGATTTCAGGAATTTGCTATGGATTTGGAGATTTCAGGAATTTGCTATGGATTTGAAGATTTCAGGGATTTGCTATGGATTTGAAAATTTTAGGATTTCAGATGAATTTCTTTAACAATTTTGCTTGATTTTACTATAATTTCCGAAACAATTTATAAGATTTCATCGGTTTCATCGATTTCATGAATTTCATGAATTTCGAAATCCAAAAACCTGTAATACATTTCCATCATTGGCTATCGCCTCCCTTTATTCGGCTTAATCAAGCACAAAACGAATTTCGAGTAGACCTAAAGCAGGTATTTTAAACACGGTAGTAACGTTGAGCGAGTTAATTACAAACCCCTGGTGACTAGGTACATTGTGCCGGTGCTGCCAAAACAATCAGAACGTGCCAACTGTAAACAAGAATCACTTAAGCCTAAAAATCCCACAAGAAATGCACCCATCCCACCGTTTGTTTATTTATGCAGTTCCAGTTGGCAAAATAAAACTCCCAACAATTTTGAATTTCAATTTCCCCTCCACCCTACCACCCTACCACTCCCTTCTCTTTAACTACTTCAAAGCGGTTTTAATCAGTGAAACCAGCAGTTGAAGTTTCCACGAAAAACTTGATTGAGCACGCGCCACATGCAACTGCCGAACACGACAAATTCAAACTAAACGATCATATGTATTCCTAATTGAAAATTTTCCTTTTTCCGAACAGGAAAAAGCTAAGAAAAATGCTCGAACCACTTAAAACCAACATCACTTTACAGTTCACTTCAACTAATTCAATCGCCATTCGAATTTTTCAGTTCAGCAGATACTGCGCAGACGCCATTTTTTTTTCTCTCCATTTTGCCATGGTCCATAGACCATGATTTTGCACTGCAAATTTTTCAAACCAGAAAAGCAGCATCACCACCACCTGTTACAAAAGACTACTCGAAGCGAAAATAAAGCCGAACTTTATATAATTATAATTATAATTATAATAATTATAATTATAATTATATAATCGCCTCGCAATCGCAACCCGCACAAATTAAATTTAAAGCCCCGCACCAAATCCAAAATGGCTGCAAATAACCGTCCGATTCTTTAGTTGTTTTTATTTCTTACCATCTTTCCTGTATAGGACAACTTCCACTTGTTTTTCCTCTGTGCTAGTAATGGCTGCGTGAATCTGTTGAATACTGCTGTGGTTGGTTGTAGACCCGTACAAAAAATCACAAGTGCACGGTTTTTGCATAAGCTCGGAGCGCGTGTACCCAACCAAATTGCAGAATCCATCATTGCAGTAAATGATGACACAATTGTCCACCAAAGCATTTGCTATCAGGAAATTGCGATCTGAAACAACAACAAAAAAAAACACATTAAAATAAACAACAAAATGATCACGCCATGCGAATAAAAAACGTCAAAACTCGCTCGTTTAGCGCGGGAAACATGTGGCAACCATTTTGTTTACTTCGCGACAAACATTTTATCGACATTTCTCACTTTTCTCTCGAAATAAAAATATAAAAAAAAATTGGAAAACGAAACTCATTTCAGAATTTCATTTAACTTAATTTATTCCGAGTATCGTAAACAAGTTGGCGAACGTTTTGTAATACCAACTCGCAACGTCAACAAAATGTCTCAGCAAAATTTCCCAGTGTTGATAAAACTAAAAGTTTTGTAGAAGCATGAGTCAACACATCGTTCCGGATCTATATTTAAAAAAATAAAAGCCTCGGGGTAATGTTAATTACCGTTGAGCGTGTCGGAATAGTCGAAATTGCGTTGTTTCTATCAAATATTTAAGTGGACCATGGCCGCCGCCATTGTCAACAACACAAATGTAATTTCGTAATTTCGTAATTTCGGTAATGAACCACAACCGTCCAATTATTGCGCGAGTTTTTTCCACTCAAATTAAATATTAAACCCCCGAAAAGAAGGAAAAAAACACAACACAACACAAAAAAACACAGAAAATCAATCCGTTATGTACAACATTTGAGTCAAAAATCGTTGTCATTTTCCAACACCAGAGTGGAACATTCGATCGTTATGTAAAGCGCTGTTAATAAATAATTAAAATTTGATTTCCGCACTAAAATCGATCAAATTTAAAGATCTAAACGATTAAATCATTAAAAAGAAGGAGGAAATCACTCCCGTGTCCACAGAATGAACAAGTTGAGGGCCTAACCGTTTTCAAACAAACATAAAGTCCTAATTTTAGCGGCAGATTGTTTTATAAATAGCGAGTTGATTCTGGCATGCAATAGCACGCCACTCGGCAGTCGGCAGTCGGCACCGACCGAATCCGAATCCGAATATTGTGCCATGCAGCCATTTTGGCCGCTCTTCTGCCCTGCACGGCAGTCGGTGCATGCAGAGAAACAGCCGCGCTTCCCCCGCCCCGCATCGCATCGCATCGACTTCTAGTCACTTACTTTGGCCATCAAACTTCCTGATAATGGTATCAATAAAAGTGTTTTGTGGAGCTACATGTCCTCTTCGCACGGGCATTTTTGCAAATTACTCAAACCACGACTGGGTTCGATCTGTCAGCTGATGAGTTTCGTGCTGGACATAGACGACAGAGACGACTGGCGTTGCCATTGCCGTTGCTTGTGTTTGTGCCGAGGCCATGCCAGTGCCGCGCAATCGCTTTTCTCGCTTTTCTCGCATTCAGCCGCAGAAAGCACGAGAAACGGCAACAAAGCGGCACATACGGGGTCAAACATGTACAATCTCTTAATTGCACACTAAATGACGCACTGGAATCTCCGCGAACGTGGGAGCCGCACGTCTCATTTCATTCATTCAACGGCTCGAAATCGGGACGTGAATGCGCGATTGCGCGAATGCGGTGCTCGCGTGCCGCAGCGCTTTAGTTGGTCATGTCGCGTGACGTCATCTCAACTGTTGGCGGCTGCTGCAATGTGCTGCACCGTCAGGAGGATGCGGTTTTCCGAGCTTTTCGCTTCTCAGTTAACCTTTTTTTATGGCTAATTGTGATACGCATTCATGATCAACGCTTATTGTTTAATCAATATTTAATTACACCTTACTCGCTTATATTATTACATGTGTGATGAATAACAATTAGATCTTTCAATCGGGGTTAATCAAATTAAACAAAAATATCTATTTTGTTATTTTTTTTAAAATATATTTTAATGGCGGTGTACGATCGGTTGCAGAGGTTGAAACATTCTTGGAATTTTACTCTAAAAAAGATTTATATAACGAAAATTATTTTAGTAATTTTTTTACATGGAATTTTGCATTTATTACTTGTGAGTGGAAAGTCGGTTTCTTTTTTTGATTCGTACTTATGCTGTTGCTTAACACGTTGCTAATCAACGGCGTCACGACCGTCGATCCTTTAATGTACTAAAAATAATAATAAAATTTAAAATAAAAATATTTTTTTTGAATTATTTTGTTTACATTTGCTACTGGGCTGACAATATTCTTGTACTTGAACTGTCCGAATTTTTTTTCCGGTGTTTTTCCTCGAAATTGAGGCATTTTCGGCTTATTTTCCGACAACACTTTGTAATTCGTCGGTTTCCTAATTTCCCTACACGGCTTAGTCGGTGGTACCATCGGTACGGCAAAATCATCAAATTTTTGCTGCTGGGGTTCGATGAAGCAATTCTTTTTCTTGTCCACGGCGATGTACCAAAAAGATGTCTGACAGTCCTTGTCGTTTTCCGCTTTTCCGCCGTTTCCCTCGTGACTCGGATGTGGAATTTCGCTGTGCTCGGAATAATCGCTGTCACGTGACTCGGGTATTGAGGAATCCTGAGTGAAATAACTGGCCGTTTCGATCGAACTTCGCGTGTGCGGCGTGTACGCCGAATCCGCACTCGACATGTGAATTATGTGTTCGGCAGAATCGCTCGTTTCGGACGCGATGCTCAGATCTTGGGATACGTCCTCGTCCCCGAGGGTGGTGTCGATAAATTTAAAATTTTCATGTTTCATAATTTCGATCTCGATTGGCATAAATTCCTCGCTAATTCCGGTTTGGGTCGAGTCAGGTCTTGAATCTACATCTTGTGTGGTGCAGGAAATGAAATCATCGCTCGAATCACACTTTTCCATCTTAATTTCGGCATTTTCTACAGTTTCGTCGATTGTTTCCTCAATTTCATCGATTGATTCATATTTTTCCACAGTTTCATCGATTGTCTCATCAATTTCCTCAATTTCACCGTTTTTTTCATCTTTTGCCTCAATTTCACCGTTTTTTTCATCATTCCCCTCAATTTCGTCGTCTATTTCACATTTTTCCATCTTAATTTCATCATTTTCCTCAATTTCATCGTCCGTTTCACAATTTTCCATCTTAATTTCGCCAATTCCATCGATTTTTCCGTCATTTTCTGCAGTTTCGACGCCTGTTTCACAATTTACCATCTTCATTTCGCAAATTCCATCGATTTTTTCTTCATTTTCCTCAATTTCCTCCCTTATTTCTTTCGTTTCTGCATTCTCATCGCTGCTTTCCATGTCCTTAGTTTCAAGCGTGATTGAATCGGTACTTATTTCCGAGTTGCTAGACTCGCTGACAACGAAACTAACTTCCAAGTCCGACTGCAACTCGGCCCGTTCGGCACTCAAATCCGATTCCGGTTCCTTCAAATCCTGAAAATCAAACGTAGTATTAGTTTTTCGTAACGTAATCTTATCACAATGCGAAAATCTAAACGGTCCATCAATCTGTGGCGATATTTCGACCTCGGGCGCCGTTTCGTAACACGAAGACGACGACACTTCACTTTCTCGGAGAAAACGAGTGGACAAAGTTTCTTCACTCATTTTTTTCGTTTTCCCATGTTCGTGCAACTTCTCTTTCGTCGTTGCCAACGATTCGGGCGCGGTCTCGTACAGTGACGACGCGACGGACGATTTACAAGACCGAAACGTGCCGCTTTCTTCGCTCGTCGTCGTTTCCTCGAACGATTTCTCTTCGTCCGTGTCAAAACTATCTTGAATAAATAAATTGCCCATACTGTCGCGCAAAACGTTGGAACTTTTCTCTTGTTTTTGAAATGCAAGCAGCGAATCACGTCGGTAGAAAATTGTCGTTCGCCTCGGACAATTTTTTTTACGTGCGGCCATTTCCTTGTCCGTTATTTGTCCGAAAAACACTTCGTCTTCGCTGTCGGTGTCGCTGTCCATTTTACGAGTATTCGCCTCCATCCCTACGAGAGATAATTTGTGTCAGTTTGACTTATTACGCGCGTTATTATATTCTCTACTTACGTTTGAAATTAAATTGAGCTCGGTTGTCGTCTTCGCGCCCGATAAAACCGGACCAGCGGACAAGCACAACTTCAAATTACCGCGTTTGTAACGGGCAACGAAAGGTTCGGCCAATCGGAGATTGAGCTGTTGATAAACTGCGGGATTGCAATGGCTAAATGATGTCCAACTTGAAGCCTAAAAATAAGAAAACTTGGAAAATAAGACGTAAAATTATTTATCCGGATATAATAAACGTTTAAAATTTGATTGTTATCGTTACTTTTATTAGTTTAAATTGTTAGTATTATTCTTTCAGTATGACAAAAGAATCTGTCGATTACTAGTCCGTAGTAAAGATGGCGCCACATTTCGTTTTAGAAAATAAAAACTACACAGTCGAATGAAATTTAAAGATCTCTCGGTAAATGATTTTAATAGCTGGACGGAAATACACATGTAAATTTATACAAACTTTTTAAACATTTTAAAAACATGATATTAGTAGTGTTACGAAATGGAAAAAAAAATCATCAACACCTCAAAAATACAAAATGCACGAGTCAACAACACTATTGTCATTTGTACAGCCAATTTACCAATCAAAAATCAAACAAACAAAAAATCTAGCAACTAAATAAATTCCTTAAAAAACTCTAGTAAATCAACAGCTTAAAATTACATTTTCTCTCATCTCTCAAGAAACATCGTATAATTAGCAATTTAACATAAAATATTTGGCAACAAAGATTTTCCAATACATGCAAATAACAAATTCCGTTCACTTCATAATTTCTCATCTCTTTTAAATGTTTAGCAGCACCTAAAACATGTATACAGTTACAAAAGAAAAATATAGAAAATGAACAAAACAATGTACAATATATCACTACAACTCGGTCATCATTACAGTTTTTCTCTCGACCCTTTCAGGATCCCTCGTATTAGAATTGTCCGTAGAAACGATCCAAGGCGACAGTTTATGCAAACTGCTATTCGAAGATGGACGGTTAAGTTTTTGCACCACAAATGATTGCGCACTCGCTGAAGACACCGAACGAGTGACCGGACTCGAAGTCGCGAACGAAGTTTCCTAAAAATCCGCGAAAAAACGTCAAAAATCAATAAATCAATCCATCAATCCCGCACAAAGCACAAAACCAAAGCGACAAAATGTTACGGAAACTTACAGCAGCGATAAGTTTGGGATCTGTATCAGTTTTCCCCGTTGCCGAACCCTGAGTGGACGAACCCGAACCCGAACTCGAACCCGAACCCGTTTGAGTATCAGAAAATATGCGCGGCGCGGCGCTGCAAAGCTTTCCAATTAATGGAACCGTTTCTTCATCCGATTCCACGTGATCGTTTTCCTTGTCCCCGTGTGAGTCAGTTACCTCGTCACCGAGGGAAGAGCAAGATGGGAGATCGAAAGAATTCTAAAGTTAATTTAAGCCTCGTTTTAGTGTTATCCACAGATTTTTTAATTCGTTTGTTTCGTACCACTTTTAACACGCTCGGAGACGGTCCGTTCATTTTGCTCAATTCAATGCTAGCGTTGAGTTTGGTCGAAGGCAAAAGAACTTTTCCGTTGCAGCAATCACTAAACAAAAACGACAAAATTCACAATTATCACATTTTCTTTCACCCTGGTGCTAAAATCCAAAACTTGTTATCACCCGTTAATTAATTTCTCTTTATCCTTCATCACTTCCATTTCGATGTTATCAAACGGTTTGTTTTGATCATCGATCTTCACATCTGAAATTTGGAGAAGAAGATAAAAAACAATTGATAAGATTAATTTTCCAATTAAAATTCCATCAAAAAAACATTAAAACTAACAACGAGACGCTATTGGCCCTTTAAAATTTAATTTTTTAACATTTAACCCTTTTTTCATCATCGCATTCGAACCTTTCTTTAACTCTTCTTCGGCTTTAGCTTTAAGAATATTGCATTTCATTTGATCGGGCGGGATTGGTTTTGCGCCGCGAGTATTCACTTGTTTCGCATTGTTTTGCAGATTATTCACGTCCTTCGAGTGCCGAGGGCTCGTCACGCTCGACGCCGAGTCCAATCCTTTCAATTTCGAGCTCAGCAAATCAGATTCTAACAAAAAATATATGAATTTTTGTCAATTATCAATTATTATCTTTTAATCAAAATTCTCTAATTTCCAATTTCTACCGATAGATCGCGATGGCACGTCAAATGTTTTGCTCGTCGACGCGGACAAATCGTTCACTTTATCATCCACCGTTAAAACGTTTCGATCCTTCGTCAACGACTTAATCAGATTATCCAGACGTTCTTCGGCGGACGTCATCGTCACTTTGGCAGCGTCAGGAGGCGGCAGTGGACTCGCGGTGACCGCGGGAGCTACGGGAGTGGACGGAGGTGTAGGGACGGGCGAAGATTCCTCCAAAGTCGGCAAAGATGGCGAAGGCAAATTCGATGGCGGCCTAAGAAAATATCGAAAAATGAAATAAAATTAATTGCAATTAATTGTTTTGTTCGGTTTTAATTTACTCGGATATTTGCGACGCACTGTCGAGCGCGTCGATCAGCATGACGACGGGTGCGGCGAAGTCGTGGTTGCGTCGATAATGGCTGGATTGGCGTCGCGCGTAGCGTTGACTCGGTCTCCTTTCGAACTGGACCGTTCGTCGAGCCCTGTTTTGTTGAGTCGTTTGAAATTCCGTTCGTCCGCTGTAGCGAAATCGCGATCCCATTCTGAAGAAGTTCTGCCTGGCGTTCTGCATTTTCACGGGTCCCCGTAGCCGGAAAAAGGTGTGATGCTCGACGGCGCATTTCCACAAGTGTTTGCACGCTTTCGGGTTGTGAAGACGAAATACGAACGTGTGTTCGTGCTCCTTTCCCTCGTCGTCGTCTTCGACCACGATCAACGTGAGTTTCTTTTTCTTGAAATCGAGTTTCGTGATTTTCGGCCAGAAAAACAGACCGATCTTTTGGATTCCTTCGAAAACTAGAATCCCGGTCGGGGTTAGTCCTAGGGAATACTCGTGTCCATCTTTTCCCTGAAGAAAAAAAAACAACAATAACTCGAACAATCTAGGAATCTCAATTTTCAATTTATTCTTCTTTACTAAGACTGTGTGCATGTCCACTCCGTACATTTCCAACCACTTGGCTTTGTTCAGGTAATTCGATTCCGATTGCGCCGGAGTTTGGCCACTGAAAACAAATAAACAATAAATTTACAACAAAAAAAATGTTAAGTAACTTTCTTTTGTTTTTGTTAGTTCAATGCACTTTGTGTCCACAAAAACAAACAATTATGTCATTTAAAAAATTTACTTTAGTACGTTTTGTTCTTTTCTAGGGTGTTTTTGGTGTGTGTTAGTGTTTTTGGTGGTTTGTTGGTGTTGTTTGCATTTATAGCCAAATTTGGCCGTTTATGCATTTACCTGTACTGCTTGTATTGTTCTAGAATAGATTCCTCCATTTCTTCGGTCTGTTCCGGAATAAACCGAAATTCCGACACGAATTCGGGCGTGTGGATTTCCTCATCGTAATCGCCTAATTCAGCTAGAAATTAAAATTACAAATTATCCTACACCTTTTCAGCAAAAATAATTAACAAATAAATACGAACATTGAAGTACATAAGCGCATAATTCTATCGCAGTTTGCGTAGGACATTCCAAACGACCCACTAAAATATCTTGTTTAAGTTGCAAAAAAAATTGATACCTGAAAAAATAAAAATAAAAATAAAAAAATAAATAACCAAACCACTTTAAAATCTCTCAAAAAATAATTGATGCTTAATATCCAGGTTGAATTAAAAGCGTACAATTTTACAACTAAAACCATCTGTGCAGTCTGGAGATAAATAAAATGTACGTGAACAGCTGCGAGTTTGCCAGATTAAAAAAACAAAAAAGGTTATTAATCCGCAACATTTATTCAACGGCACAAATAAAGCGCGACATACGTGCGAAACATAAAACGTAAATAGAAATAATACCTCGTTAACTCTTCGCGTAAATTGTTTGGTTCTGACGAATAGAATTTCACTTTTAATCTGAACGTAAATGGCGGCCCAACTGAAACAAAACACACAAAAACAACAAAAATCACATTAATTATCACATTTATCTTAATTAAACACAAATTAACCTACTTTTAACCTGTTTCCGTATTAATTTAGTAGGATCCAGCCAATGCTAAACACCAATAATTAATTCATTAATTCATCAATTCATTTAATTTGATACAACTTACGTGTACGTGATTAGCATCGGTGTATTGCAAACCGAAATAATCTTTCTCGATCAAATCTAATGAATAAAATACTTGTTCGTATAAGTCATTTCCCATCGCCTTTTTCTGAAAAATAAAAAAAATAAAAATAAAAATAAAATTAAAATTAAATATTAAAAAATAATTAAATTTTGTAAAATTTAATTGTCATTGCTTGACAGAACTCGATTGTACTCACTCACTATCAACATGAACGTAATTCATTTGATTACACACAAAAGTGAAGGTCAGCAAACTTTAATCTGCTTAATCCGAGAACAACACAGTTGAAGGGAATCAACGCCTTCTTAGGTGAAAAAGTAACGACACGTTTTTCTTTTAATTTCTGCACGCTAGGGTCAACTTATTTGGTTTACTTTTCAAAATGTTCAATTTAAGCCACCTACGCTACTTATGGCGGATAAGCAAAAGCAAAAGCAAAAAGGTCATAATCAGCCTAAAGGGAAGGTGAATAGCCCGAAAATTCAAATTTCCATCTACCAACAGACACAAGAAACAAAAAAAAATATCAAAAATGGCGATTATCTGGAAAATACCAGACGAAATCAAACGAATCATCACACAAGAAAAAATAAAAATAAAAATAAAAATTAATAATAATTTGTACTTAGTATAAAAAGCAACAAAAAACTGGTCATTATAAACCAGTTAAAAGTAGGACAATTTCTCTTTTATTCTTCCTGCACAAAATTTTTTTAAAAAATTAATTTTAACCAGTATAAAATAACATTTAAAAAAAATTTCAATTTTCCGTATATCGCGATATCCGATAGCCGTAAATGAAGCGAAACAAACGGCAAGTGATAGCGGACGTCAATCACTTCCTAAATCCTGCCCGCATTGTTTCCACTCATTAAAATCGATGACAAATACCAAATTCCTCGAAAAAAGTCAACAAAACATAGAAAAAAAATCCCTCCAAACAAAACCTAATTACTCGCACTCATTTCGATTCAAATTCCAGTGGAAATTCCATCTTACCGTGACATCTACAGAGAGGTCCGAGTCGTCCAGAAGGATGACTTTGCACTGGACCAAGTTCTTGTTGCTTTTCGTCGAATTCAAAAGCGAGTGCGGGCTTTTTACACCCGAACTGCGGCCACGTCGCTTGCTTAGAAACCGAAGCATCGTCGTGTCATTCTTCGTTCGACTATCGATTACCGCTCTTTCGTATCCTGTCGATTGATCGTCGATGTTGTAGTCGCGAATATTATTATCGCTTTCATCCCATCACGGTCCCACCAGGACACGGACCAATATGAGCAATGGCCGTGGATAAGGACGTCACGACGCTCTGATTGGTGAACTCAAACAACGGGCAGATGAGTAACGGAGAGCAGACGTGACTGACACCTGGCGATTTGTAATTTTTAATAATAACGAAAATCGAAGGATTTATAGTCAATAAAAAACGATTTAAATTAAAATCAAATAAAAACCGAGTAATTATTTGGACGAAATGTTTACGAGCGGATGGCCGCTGTATGGCTCCACGTGTATCTCAGCGTGGCAGATTCGAAACGTCGCAATGGCCCGCGTAACATTGGCGCATAAAAAGGTATTCAATTTCGACGATATCAGTCCCAATCACGCACCAAGTAGGTTTTCGAAGAATGAGACCACTCAAACAACAACGAGAATATCATCATTTTGTCGCCTTATCTGTTTTCTGATCATTTTAAGCGCGATTACTTGTTTGCTATACGCGACATTTGTAATGGGTAATTAATTCGAATCATAAAACATTGAAATTCAAAAACTAATTCTTTGTTTCAACACGCAGGAAACAACAAAGTGCAGCTTGTGTGCCGAAAACTTGCGCTCTCTTCGGCGTACGGCGTCGGGACGTCGGTTTTTGTTTGGATGATTACGTATTTGGACAGCCAGGACCCAGGAACCAATCCGCCAACGCCGATAACTCCCAGACGTGGAAACCATCTTTACGTTCGCCAGTTCCACTTCAACTACGTTCTCGCTATTTTTATTGGGCTAGTGGTGTTTCTAATAACATTAATGGATTACTACTAGAATTGCTGTGTTTATTTACTTATTTTCTATGATTTATATAAAAATTGTACATATTTACTCGTTGCAACATTAAATTATTCGCTAAAACGATATTTTGACATCATCTTTTATTTTTGTGCGAGAATCGAATAAAATCAACTTCAATATCAACGCTTTTTTGTTTATGAAATCGATAAGAGGCCTCTAAATCGAACCTCAACTGCGCTACGATTTCCATTTCGACGTCCCACTCGTCCGCCTTCTTTTTCACATGCTGCAAACACAAAACTTTAAGCAAATTTCAAATTAACTCGTGCTCGACCATTTTACATTTCTTGTCGACGTTTTATGCAACGAATAAACGCAGGTTTCTGCCAAAATGACTGCGGACCGCAGAAAAGTCATATCTATTCCTAAAATAAAATAAAACAAAATAAAATAAAACAAAACAAAATAAAATAAAATAAAATAAATCACCTTTGTTATGTTTCGTACCAAACGGTGGGTTCATTATTATCGTATCGAATTTCCATTTCAGCCAATCAAATGGCGCGGTAATATCCGCCTGTATCAAATCCACATTATCAATTTCAAGTTGTTCGCAGTTCCTCCGCGCGATTGACAACGCCTCAGAGTCGATATCCAAGCCGAATACAGCTCTGAAAATACAATTATTTTTAGTTATTGCATTCCGAAATTAATTTATTAAAATCAAAACGAAAACATACCCAGCACCGAGAAGATTCGCTCCGATGCTCAACACCCCGCAGCCGCAGCCAAAATCTGCCACGACTTTCGACTCGATGTCGTCGTATCTTGTGTGCATGGTGTGCAACATGCGCGCAGCAATGTGCGGTCTCGTTGGGTATTGCTCTAATAAAATCTTCGGTTGTTGAAACGTTTCGACGTTTCCTAAAAACGATTCCAATTGCTTCAGTTTCATCTTCTCGTTTAAAATGGTTACAAGACTAATAAATCTGACGTATTTCCCGTTCCTTTTGACATAAATATGCGCATAAATTATGACATCACATCACGGAAGTTTACAATTTGTAACAAAATGGCGCTGCACTCGTGCTCGAAACGTGCTAAAAGGCTTCGAGTGCTCTAGTGATCAAAATTTAGCGATCGGAAACAATAACAGTATGGCAAGTCTGGCAAGTGGTGTAGGCGATTTAACGGCCGAACAATTACGGCGTATGGAAGAAAACAGGCAAAAAGCACTTGAAAAAAAGGCGCAGATTGCCGCCGCGAAGCAACTGAAACAACAACAAACAAACATTCGTCCCGCGGAAACAAAACCAAAAAATCCTGCCACGGTTAAATTCAATTCGAATCAAATACAAACGACCAAGAACTTAATTAAAGGGAAATGCGTCCTTATGTCGAACGACCGGTTTGTTGTCATCGTCGGCTACCATCAGCAATTAATCGACATTTTTAAAACTATTCCAACGCGAATGTTTGGTATATGAATTAAATATTAAAATCAATTTTGTTTTCACTTAATATTCATTCTTTAAAAATAGATATCAAAACAAAAAATTGGAATTTCGAATTGAAAGTTCACACTCAACTGAGTAAATATAAATTTAAAGAAATATTTAACAAAAAAATACCATTTTCTAATTTTTCTTTCTGTTTTTTTGTTTACAGTTGAAAATGTGGTTCCATTAAAAAACGAAGTTCTGATCTGCCCTCTTCCGCCGAATGTTTTAAGAATCTTTAAATCAGCACCGGCGAAACATATTCCTGATAGTGAACTGTCGAAACTCGAGCCGACAATCAAAGAAGCGTTGATGACCTTCCAAAGAGAAGGCGTTTTGTACGCGTCAATTTGATCCGAAAAATCGATAAATTGATCAAAATATTTTGCATCCAGGTTCGGCATCAGTCGCCAAGGTCGTGTTCTTATTGCCGATGACATGGGGCTGGGGAAAACGATACAAGCTCTCGCGATCGCGTCTTATTATCGCTCCGATTGGCCGCTGCTCATCGTCGCACCGTCCTCGATCCGCTACTCCTGGTTAGAGGCGTTTCAAGTGTGGCTGCCATCCGTCCACCCACAAACCATCACCGTTTTAAATTCGGCCAAGGACAATTTGGGTCGTTTTCAAGTCTACATTACGAGTTACGAGATGATGGCGAAAAGAAAAAGCGAATTAGAAACGAAAAAATTCGGTGTGGCCATCATGGTACGCAAGAAAAGTAAAAAAAAATAAAAATCTAATTAATTAAATTAAATTAATTTCACGCAGGATGAATCGCATTTGTTAAAGAATTCCAAGTCGGCGCGAACGAAGGCGGCCACTGCGTTATTACAAGCACGATTTCACGATTTTCCTACAATTTTTATCAATTTTTATCATTTTTTTTTATATTTTTAGCATTCGGAGCGAGTTATTTTGCTCTCGGGGACCCCTGCCCTATCCCGGCCCGGTGAATTATACTCTCAAATTAATTTAATCAACAAAAGCATTTTTCCATCGCATCAGGATTTTGGAGTTCGATATTGCGACGGCAAGAAGGTTACACGAGTTTCCCGCTTAGCGCGCCTTCGATACCAAAAATTAATTTCGATTTCAGACAAATTGGGGCTGGGATTTCAGCGGAGCATCCAACACGGAAGAATTAGTTTTGATACTTAAAAGAGACTGCATGATCCGGCGATTAAAAGCGGACGTGATCAAGGAATTGCCTTCCAAGTTACGCCGTTTGGTCATACTCGATCCGTCCGAGGTTACGCTCAATAAAAGTATGGGCGGATATGCGGATTTATTGTCCAATTCGAAGCTCAAAGGCGCGGAGAGACGGGGAACACTTTTAACTTATTTCCACGAAACTGCGCTGGCCAAATCGAAAGCTGTCTGGTAAAACGAAAATAGAATTTACATGTTTTTATTTTTAATATTTATTTATTTATTTCGTTGCAGTAATTACATCACCGATTTACTCGAATCTGAAACGAAATTTCTCTGTTTTGCGCATCATCGGCACATGATGGACGAGATTTGCGCCACGGTCGCAAAAAGTGTAAAAATATTGATGGACCGGGCCGTTGGATTGGATAAAAATTGTTTGATTTTGATTTACCTTTCAGAATTGCCAGTACATTCGAATCGATGGGTCGACTTCGTCCGAGATGAGGAAAAACATGGCGGATAAGTTCCAGCACAGCGACGACGTTCGCGTTGCGGTGTTGTCCATCACGGCAGCAAATACGGGTCTTACGCTCACTGCGACGCAGTTGGTTGTTTTTGCCGAATTGTATTGGAATCCTGGCGTAATGCGCTCAAACGACCGGCACAAATTGTTTCGAAAGATTATTTGTTTCTTTGTTTTCGTTCAGATTTTAACGCAAGCTGAGGACAGAGTTCACAGGATCGGTCAGGACAATTCGGTGTTGGTCCAGTATCTGGTCGCGAAAAAGACGGCCGATGATTATTTATGGTAAATATGAGAATATCCATTTGCGCATTTTCATTTTCTTTTTCCTCTTCTGTATTACTTAGGCTGTTAATTCAAGACAAACTACAAGTGTTGACAAAAGTGGGTCTTAGCAAAGATAATTTTCGTGACGCCGATACGGTGATGGTGAACCCACGTGACCAACGAGTGCTCGATGATTTCCTCTTGCTAGAATTCGATGAAAGTGTTGAAAATACTCCTCATCAGAGTCCTGTTAAAAAATTTAAAACACACTGAGTAAAAAGAAACAAACCATTAAACCAATCGTGAAATAAATAGAATTAAGTTAAATTGCAAATAAAAAATCTAATCTTATTTATTTTTTAATAAAAAAAGATTTATTTTTTCCCATCTAAATCACATTTCAGCAGTTTAAACTTAGAAATACAAGCGCACAATCATTCGTTATCACTTTCTTTGTTGGATGACCATTGCCCAAAGCCCATAAAAGGAGCCCATGAACAGAATCAAAGAAAGACTCAGAAAGAAAGAAAGGCTGAAATTATCAAAGAAGAGAAGGCAAAAACACAAAAACAAAAGGAAAAACTGATCCCTGTGGACAATACCACTAAGAAAACAATAGTTGAAAAAACCATGGGGGTAACAAGCACAAGACAGGCAGCAGCAAAAGAGCAAAAGCTCTAAAAAACGTTGCAGGAATGTTCAGAAAACGTCCTAAAAACATCCACAAAAGGTTCCAAAATCACTTTTGCCCTGGTCGTGGCTATGGCTACCTAAAGTACAGCTATTCCTGAAGCACCTGCAATATTGCAATATTCAAAATTGCGAACGGGCCAGTTCAGGCCATCCAACCATTTCCGCATATTGGAAATCCCAGGTTTACCACATCCCAGCGGTTCATTTGTTCAGTAACGTTCAGCCGTTCTACAAAATATCCTAGGCCGTGCAAGACTCGCAGTGGTTTTGCTTCGACCGCTCGCTGTCAGCAACATCGGATTGGCTTCTTCACTCAACTCGGCGTCAACTTGGGTGCGTGAGACCGTTTCCCTATTCGATTTCTTCGTGTCCGAGTGATGTATTGTACATGTTGGTAGAAAAAATTAAAAATTAATTACCACTGAATTACATTAATCCTCTCCTTCAATCTCACCCCTTAAGTGCAAGCAGAAAACATCGAAGCTCTCTTACGAGTCCAAATTGACTTCCCCGCAATGGTGTCCATCCATTACACGCGATTTTGCCGCCACAATAGCGTATTTAATGTTCCGAATCAACTACAGACGGCGCCAACGACCCACGACACGTATTCCGTTTGGCCCAATCAAAACGAGCCGCGATTGACCGTAAACATTAAAACCAACGAGTAAAAAGAAAAGAAAAACAAAATGGCGAAATGTGACTATTTGAAATTGCCAATTTATTCCCGCCATGTAAAAAGAAAGAAAAGTATTGCAAGTTTAATGAAATGCACAAAAAGAAATACAAGCCAGCTAACAAATCATCTCAGTAATTTTAATCTAATCTATAAAAAAAATTACAATTACTCATGATCACGACTTGGCGGATGGATTCGTGTCTGTCACGTTGACAACAAATAAACACTTTACTCGGCTCCAACTTATTTGCACTGTACGAATTAGATTAGGAAGAATCCTCGTGTTTCAGGCGCGTCAAACAAGTCCAAGTTGCCGTTGCCATCACCATCAATACGCGTTCATTGCACCGTTTCCGTTTCCGTTTCAATTTCAATTGCACTCTATTCTTCAACAATCATTCAACTATGGACAACTGAGCAAAACCAATAAGCGTTTTATCATCAGGCAGCTCGTGGGGTAAGTAACCGGAATGCTAGCAAAAATAAATTTCAATCAAGTACACACACGGCTAGCGCCTGCATCATCCCCTCATAACAGTTATACAACTCACCAGAGCGAAAACTACGCTCTTGTTCAGTGTCGGGTGATCGATGAGTTTCTGAAGGTTTGCAGCCACCACTATCACATCTTTGCCGTCCACCAAACCAGCTCCGACTAATTCGGACGCAACGCCATCTGCGCTATCTGTTTGTAGTTAAATTAAATTAAGTTAAATTCAATTCAATTCAATTCAATTCACGATGTTTTCACCTTTTCCCGGAGCAAATTCAAACCTAATATCGTTCAGTTCCCGTCTACTGTTTCTATAATGAACAAAACAAACGTCAGACTAGACGTAAAATTCAAGCAAATAGAATCATCTCACCGTATTCGTAAAACTAGATTAATTGAAACGACGTCTTGTTTAACGGGTGTAGCCGCAGCCGCAGCCGCAGTCGTAGCCTGGTGAACCGGCTAAAGAAAAAAACAAGAAAAAACAAAAAAAAACAAAAAAAAAAATCTTTAAAAACCAAAAACAATTTCCAAAACTTAAAAAGAAAAATCAAACCAATCAATAGACACAAAAAAGAAAATAAAGCGCCACACAAAATCTACAAAATCGACAAGAAAAGCGAAATAAACGCACAAAACACAACAAGATCAACATCAACATCGCAGCGGTCATATATACTGTAAATGAACAGAAAACGGGAAGGGATTTGCAAACCTAAACTACATTTGGCCACAGCTCGGCACACTTTGCTTTGCTCTAGTCTACTGGACAAGGAAGGCAGGCAGGCAGGCACTAGGCAGGCAGTCCGTCAAATGTATCGTTTACTCGTTTACCTGCATTGGCATTGGCATTGGCATTGGCATTGACAGCGGGCCGTCTAGGCTTAGTTGTTGAGGGAGCGAGCGAGTGGAGGAGGTTGGAGAATCGGATGGAGGTGAACGAGGAAGTACTGGCTCTACCTGAGTTTGGGTGAACGGAGGTGGGACTTGGGCTTGGACGGGGTGATGATGGCTAACAGGTGGTGAGGGGTTACCAGCGCCAGTCTGCGTTGATTGCTTTTGAGGCATCAATGGAGAAGCCTGGCCGGAGGATTGCGGCGTCGAACTGCCTTGCGACGTCTGTCAACGTTGATTACATTTTAAATAAAAAATAAATCATAATACAACAAAGCGAACATCCGCCGGCAAATCAAATTTGAAAAACAAAATCAAACAAAATCAAAAAAAAAATCAAAAAAAAAATCAGGAAAATCAGAAAAATCAGAATAAGTAAAGAAAAATTCAATTACAGAATTTGATTTCGTGGTCAGCGACGCGTGGTCCGGTGCCCTCGGTGCAAAAGAATCGGCCTTCGAATTTAGAAATAAAAAAATCAATTTTACAAAATCAATCGGTCAATTTTAGAAAGATGATAGATATTACGTCATCACTTTCTTCGTCGGACGACCAGATCCAATCGCCGGTTTCGGTTCGATGCAAACGACCGCTCGTTCCCGGTTGTCGTTTCTGCGTTTTAACCTGCCAAATTAAAAAGATTTAATTTACAAATTTACAAATTTACAAATCTAATCGATTTGCATTACTTTTTGCACTCTCGTTTCTAAACTAGGTCCATTTAAAACTAATGTTTTGTACAGATATGCTTTATCCTTGGCTTTTTTGAAAAAACTATGTCGCAGCAATTCGGTCGCGGTCGGTCTTTTACTCGGATCCTTTTGCAAGCATTCGGATATCATTTTCCTAACGGTTTTTCCGTATTGTTTATATTGATCCTTCTCTTCAGCGCCGGAATCTAACGTGGGCGGATCGTTTTGTAACGTCAGCATTAAAACCTAAACAAAAAAATAATTGATTAATTAATTAATTGATTGATCGATTTTTAAAAAAGAATCAAAAAAATCTCACTTTCATTGGAGGGTATTTGTGATAAGGAGCCGTTCCAGAAGCTAATTCGATCGCGAGTATTCCGAAGCTCCATATATCGGCCTTGAAATCGTAACCCGTCACCTGCTCGAGTCGAGACAACATTCGATTAAAAACTTAATTGATTGATTAATTGATTGATTGATTGATTCACCTGTTCCATGACTTCGGGAGCCATCCAACAGGGGGTGCCGACAAACGTGTGTCGTGATTTTTGCCTCGATAAATCGCCGCCAGTCGCGAGCCACGAACTCACGCCGAAATCGGCAATTTGCACGGTCCCGTCTTCGCCTAGAAGAATGTTGCCCGCTTTGATATCTCTGTGAATTTGTCCATTATTATGAAAATATTCGAGTCCTTTGAGCACTTCTTTTAAAACGGTGCCGATCGTGATCTCGTCAAACACCCCGTGCCGGCAGTCCAACATCTTCATCTTGTGTTTGATCACGTCCAACAAGGAGCCTTCAAACAAATCATTCGTTTAATCATTTTCAATTCCTTTTTCTTCTTCAAAATCTTTCCTTTACCTCCTGCCAATAACTTGATGACTAACCAAAGCTCCTCCTTCACCACAAACGATGTGTAGTACGACACTACGTTTTCGTGGTGACACGAACTCATCGCTTGAATTTCCTTCTGAAAAAACGTTTGAAAATTTTTATAAATGCAGAAAATAACACGAAAAATCAAATATTTCTTTTCATTTTTTGTCGTTTTGCGCACTTTTTTTTTTTCGAAAAAGTTACGCAATATCCAATTAGCATATCAAAGAGTGCCTTTTATTGCTAACAAATCCCATTAAGTTTTACAACCTGCCAGTTTAAAAGACAAAAAAAAAAGCAAAAAAAAAAAACAGCCGATACATTTTAGTTGATTAAAATGACAAAATATCTTTTTGCGTATTTGGCAAAAAAGCAAAAATTTAAACAAAATTTTAGCACAGTCGGGGGGCAGTCGGGGGGGGGGGACAGTTGTTTTTTCCTACCAATAATTCCTCCATACTCGTGTTCCATTTCTCCAAATTGATTCTTTTGATGGCACATTTCTCTTGACGTGGTTTACAGATGGCCGCATGAACGACAGCAGTAGCGCCAACACCTGCAACAAATATTCAAATTAACAACTCACAATTTATACTCATCGTGGAGAAAAATATATAATTAACTTTTTGCCTACTCTCCTCGAGTTTACTTGTCAACATGTTAAGAGTCAGCCTTAGGAGGTAATTAGATGAAATAAATCATCGAAAACAACTCGGAAAAAACATAAACAATCATATCTTTAAAGGGGGGGGGGGGGCAAAATGAGATAACATTTTTTGAATTTTGATTATCACATATTTTTTTTATCCGCAAAGGTCACGTGCAAACCGAAACCCGAAACCCGAAACCCCCCGGAATTCATCAGTTAAACTCACTATGGTATCAACTATTCCTGTCAATTTCTTTAAAAAGGGCAAATTGCCAAATTATTTTTTACCTGGCTCAAAATGCTACCAAATTTACTCAAAAAAATAAAATTGTTTTTAGTGAAAATTTTTAAAATAAAAAAAAATAAAATAAAAATAAAAAATCAATTAATTCCAGTTCCTTATTCGAGCCCATAAAACCTAAAGATATATAGCGAAAGAAACAGGTGGTAAATGGTGTTTAAAAACAACCAATGACACATCACCAAATGGAAAACAAATTCCTTTTTCGTGGAAACGAAAACCATCGGAAATTGAAAAAAATAAAAAAAAATTAAAAAAAATAAAAAAAAATAAAATTTAAAAAAAAAATAAAAAAAAAAAAAAATTCCCACAACAAAAAAGTGAAATCGAACTTTGATCGGAGGTTGTCGAAAACGTAGTAAATTGTATTTTCGCGGATTTTAATCAGTGAATCAGTGGCGAGTAATTTGATTAATTTGACGTGTTTGAGGCGCTGAGTCGACTCATGC